>JAPERH010000535.1:0-166764 GCA_030411535.1 Beauveria australis
TCTTCTCTCTCTCTCTTTTTTTTTTTTTTTTTTTTTTTTTTAAATAAACTGGCAAGGAAAAACTTTACATTGTCCTCATGACTCCAATGTTGCCATTCGTAGCACCGCCGAGCGTCCGAAAGATGAGGGCTTGCCAGAAAGTGGTGGAAAAACCAAAGCCCAGACAGGACAGGCTGGTGCCGACGAGGCCGATGAGGAGAACTATTTTGCGCCCGGCACGGCGCGAGTCGGCGACGCGGCCCCAGAGCAGGGCCGTGACAAACTGGGCGGCCATGAAGCTGGCGTGCATGATGCCGGCCTGCGTGGCAATGGTGGAATCGGGCAGCTCGGGGTCAAACCATTTGAGCTGGTAAAACATGTAGGCCTATGTTGACACTCTTTTGTCAGCGTTTCTGTCCTATTTTTCTTTTCCGCCATTCTAAGCGTTTTCGCCCTGTTTCAAATGTAAACTCACTTGCAATGACGTCTGCACCAGCGGCTCGCTCAAGCGCGACAGCGTCAAAATGGCGAGCTGCCGCTTCTGCGGCATGTCCTTCCACGCGACGGGCTTTTTGCTCATCTGCTCCTTGGAGGTCGGCGCGGTGGCAGCCGCCGCATCGCCGGTCGCGGCGGGCGGGAGCACGCCATCCGGGTCTTGCAGTGAGGGCCGCGGCGTGCTGTGGCGGTCTGGATCACGCATCATGGCAAAGACGGCAGCGTATACGTATACGACATGGCACGGGCCAGTTCACAGAACAAAAAAGATTGATTTTTTTTGTAATGAATAGGGGTATACATGGCATAAGAGGGGGCGGGCCAAAAAAAAAAAAAAGTTGGCCATGAATGGGTTGGTTGTTGGTAATTTTTGGAGCCTGTTCCTCGCTCGGCGGAATTGACGGACTCGCGGGGTCCCGGGGGCGGAAAGATCGAAAGGTGGAGGCGATACATTGTTATAAGAAAGAGGTATTATATTACGATTTAATATGGTTAATCAATTGAAACAAAGATTTTGGTACCTGGTTCTCTATTATTGCGTATTTCCCTTTTCTTGACCAAAAAAAAAAAAAAAAAAAAAAAAAAAAAGAAATGTTCGACAATGCCGTGCACAAAGACTGCTCGGTGGTGGCGTCGGAATGCCGAATCCGCCTGTGGTGGTGGCGTCACTGCAGGCAGATGGGCTGCAGGGCGATGGACCGGGTCTGCAGCGGCGATAACGAGTTCTCTCAAGCCTTTGTTTTAAGGCGAATAAGCGGCTTCGCATATGTCAGATGTACTCGACGAGGAGCGTAGTGTCGTCCCATGCACAGTTGTTCCAAATTCTGTGTATCAGTGCAAAGGCAATTGCAGACAGACTTGGGCAGCGCAGCGAAATTTCTATTATATCTGGAGATTGGGAACAAAGACTGGACAAGCAACATGCATGAATATCTTGAAAGTCTGTGCAAACTTACAGAGACGCTACGTCGCGAAACCGGAGCACTGCATACGACGACTGACCGTTGGTGCAAAACACCAAAAACGTTTTCCCGGTAGAGTTGATGATCCTTTCAAAATGCCAATTACTTGATCACTTTCAAATTTTTCAAAAAGAATTCCTCATCTTGTGCCGACTTGCGCCGTCGTCCGCCGCGTAGCTTGAGCCCGGCCGCTCCCGGAACCGGAGGGGCAGCCCCTCGCCCAAACGGCCAACGACCGGAGCTCTCCGCTTCTTCCTCCACACAACCTCATCCAGGCGGAGCCGTTGCCTCATTGATTGCTTTTGGCTTACATCTTTTGCATATATCATGGACAAGATAACTCATTAAAAGCCAGTCCCTCTGCAAACCGTCTCTTCTTTTTTTTTTTTTTTTTTTTTCTTCGGCTGGTAGGCATGACAACCCCAGCCGTAGGCATTTTCTATAGTTGACCTCATCTTCCCTCTCCCCCAACTTCTCATCAAAGACAACGTCAATACTTCGTCCCGTCACAGCATCGACATCCCACACAAATGGCCTCGCGCAAAATTCAAGTCGGTCACCTCGACGTCCGCGTCACCGCTCAGCCCCTGACCCATGCCGCCTTTGCGCCCTTTGGCGACGTTGTCGGCAACCCGCGCCCCGACGTGCTGCCCACCGCCTACGCCCACCACGCCGCTACGCTGCCCGCCAACGCAGCCTCGGCGAACCAGGGCTTCGCGATCCAGTACCGCCACGCCAGCCGCCTCGCCAACCTGTACTCCTCGGCGCCCAGCGGCGGGCCTGGCTCCCCCTTGCTCAGCGTCTTTGTCTGCGCCGCGCGACCGCTCTCATCGTCATCATCATCATCATCATCATCATCACGCCGGCAGCACGCCGAGTTTGTCGTTTGCCACCTTGAGCGCCACCCCTTTACCACACAAACTTTTACTCCCCTTGCGTCGTCGGCGTCGCTGTACCTTGTGATTGTCGCGCCGAGTCTGCCGCCTAGCGAGACCGACGCCGATATGCCGGTCGCGGGGGAGGGGACGACGACTCCGGGCCGCGGGTTGCCGAATCTCAAGGAACTGCGCGCGTTTGTGGGCACGCGCAGCCAGGCCGTGACTTATGGCGCGGGGACGTGGCATGCGCCAATGGTGGTGCTCGGCCCGCCGGGGACGACGCTCGACTTTGTGGTTACCCAGTTTGCGAGTGGTGTCGCCGACGAGGACTGCCAATTGCTCGAGTTTGAGGCCCAGGGACGGCCGGAACCGCAACTTAGAGTGCAGATTCCTATTCCAACCACATCAACGAGGGAGAATCTTTAACGAGTTCTGAAGAAGGATGATATCATCAGCTGCCAGTATATAAAAAGATGACCGTATATATGCGTACGTGTGCATGCCGACGTCGAGTCAAAGAGGCATCTTTTTCCACGTCGGCCAACCAACAATATCCTTGAAAAGCATGATTTCCATGTACATCTACTGTATTGAACCCATCAAAGAATTAGTAAAAAAAAAGTTATCCGTAAGCTGCAGCTATTCGTGATGCCATATTATGCCCCTTCATTTTGTCCTCGACGATTAGTCATCTACTGTGCGTTCAGCTCCCCCGCCGCTGAAACGAAGCTTGTCTAATTCTTCCAGGAACAATTTGAAATTGTTGCGAGCAGTGGCGGAAAAGTTCTTGTTAAATCTCTCGTGTTCCATCGTACTCAAACTCATCAAAAATGGCTGCCGAAATCGTGTCGGTGGATGCGCGCAACAAGCTAGAGGACTTGTCCGGCATCGTCATCCGGCCAGGCGAGAACCCATACGATGTCTTTATCAAGGCGTGCAACGACGACCACGTACGTACGCTTGTTTGATGCTTCTCTTACTCGGATCAAACCCTTGCCCTGTTCCAAATAGTTCATTATATTACACAAGTTTAACCCAACTTTGTGACTCTTTGCAGGCCGAGATTCAGGCTCTCTATCAGACTCATCGTGTAAAACGCAACGCCCAGCAAAGAGAAAAGTTTCTCTCTCCAGACTTCAAAGAGCTCGTCATTGACCAGCATCTTTTGCGCCTGGCGAACCCATCCGTTCAGCCCGGCTTCAAAGATGAGCGCAACTGTCTCGTCTTCTGGGCTAGGCCTCCCGAGCATGTCATCCTGCTCGCCGCAAAGGTCCAGCAGCTGCTTCAGCAAACAGCACCAGGTATCGTGCACTAAAGCTCACATCATCTCGAATTACAAATTACCAACTACTCTACTCTCAGATATTTGGCTCATGCCCGTCTACAGAATGCACATGACGACCCTTGAGGTCGCCTTTAGCAAGACGCCCGAGGAAATCGCCGCCCTCACCTCTGTCATCCGGCCCGCCATCCCCTCCATCGTGTCCCACACGCACCGCCACCGCGCCCGTCTCGTCAAACCCTTCTTGTCCTACGACCTCTCCGCGTTTGCCCTCTCTTTTCTACCTGCTTCTGGCGAAGAGGTGCTGTCGTCGCCCCCGCCCCCGCCGCTCCCCGCCGCGGATGTCCCCCCGGAGAGCGTCACGGCCGGGGACGACTACACGTACCACCACCTCCGCCGAGACGTCTTTGACAAGGTGCAGGCCGCGGGCGTCGAGGTTGGCTCGCGGTACCAGGTGCCCAGCGCGCACATCACCCTGGGCCGCTACCTGACCGAGGCCGACCACGACACGCCGGCGAAGCGGCAACGGTGGATCGAGGCCATGGACGAGGTCAACAGGTGGCTGGAGGAGGACGTTTGGGACAAGCATGACACAGCGTTTACAGGGGAGTGGATTGTTGGCCAGGAGCGCGGACTAGATGCCCGGAGCGGAACCTTGTGGTATGGCGGCGGGAGAACCATTCAGCTGGGCGAGGGCTTCTAGACACTGCCAGCGTTCCCCCTGCGAAGCCAGAATCTCGACGTGATCCATATCAATGACATGATAGAATCGACTCATAGACGAGCATCCACAATTGCATTTCCAGCAGAACCTCGGTACAAGTCATGGCCGTACACGGTTTTGGTAGGTTTTTTGAATTTTTGTAGATTTACTCCATGCGGAGCTGCTATTTTCATGACATAGAGAACTTCATTTCTTTTTTATGATTCGTTCCCTATGAACCATCCCTCAATCGAGGACACGAACCTCCCTTCGCCAGTTTGTTCCATATGCCCAAATGCAAGTAAGGAAAGCACGAATAAAGCGTGAGAAACCCCAAGATACAGTTTTTCTGCATTTAGAAAACGAGAGCAGCACCCTTGGTCTTCTTGTCACCACTGTAGGAGAAACACTAGTTAGTATGCTTTGTCCCGTTTGCGCTGCGCGCCAGCAGCAACGAAAACCAAAAAAAGACGGCTGGAGAGAAAAACACGTACCCCAGTTCAAAATGCTTGCAGCGCTTCAGGGCCAGCTGACACTTGGTCTTGCACTTGACGCACTCCAGTCTCAGGACAACCTTCTTGGTGGTCTTGGCCTTCTTGTGGAAGACGGGCTTGGTCTGACCACCATAACCGGACTGCTTGCGGTCATAACGACGCTTTCCCTGGGCGAAAAGCGAGGCCTTGCCGGCCTTGTACTGGGTGACCTTGTGCTGGGTGTGCTTGCGGCACTCCTTGCCCTTGCAGTACGTGTTGCGAGTCTTGGGAATGTTGACCTGTACCAATCGATGTCAGTGTTTCGTTCGTTGTGGGGAGGCGCGGTCGCAAGCAGCACGTATTCTCGGGTATACGATGCAGAGTTTGACGCTTCGAATATCGGTCGTCTGTCGTTCCGGTCGCACGAGACAGTCTTCTTCGGATGCTTCTTCGATACGAATTGACTCCAAAATTTCGAGAGATTTTATGAGCATTAATTCCGCAAACCCATGGCAAAGTAGTCGATTCGGTGGTCGTTGTTGTACACGTTGGCGCATAGTGAGATGACATGAGCTGCTTTGCTGGGTATCGTCGTCATTTGAGAGGGAAGAACTTGTCATCGTGCGCCGCGGATCGTCCAGTCAATTCCGACATGTTCCTCATCGTCGAATCTGCATCGAATACCATGAGTGCCGACAGGGTTGCAAGCACATACCATCTTGACGACGCTGTGTGGATGTCGTTACGGTTGTTTGGTGATGCAGAGTTCCTAAGACGGGGCGAAATTTAGAGGTTTTGGTGATTTCTCGGTTTGTGGGAAACTAGGGTCGGCGCCATGCCTCATTGAGCGTGTGGCTAGTGCAGCATTTGGCGCGCCACGTTGTTCTCGCCAAAGACTCTGCCCCTCTCTCTCACGTGATTATCTGTGGCGCAGAAAGCCGGTAGTGGGGCTCTTGGAGGACCTGATCCGGGTGGGCGACTTCGACGCTGAGATGGATCGGTGACAATGGGAGGTTTGGCAATGTTGAAGACTTTGTAGCGGTCGATAACAAGTATATATATCTAACAAAATTTTGAATAAATCAATATTTGCAGAAGGGAAGCCCGTCCTATGCGATGGCCACCTTGCTCAACGTTTCAGTGATGGGGCACGGTTGATTGAGCGTGAATTCAACAAAAGAATAGTCGACCGGGAACTTCGTGTTGGCTAATCTGGAAAACAACGTTCAGTTATCCGATTTGCCAACATTGCGGTGTCTGGTGTTGTTCAACTTTCTGATCGCAATTGGGAGCTAGTTTCGATGTCACCGGTGGATCGAGTGTTAATAACCAGAGTCAGCACAACGTGCGTTGACATGGCAGCAATACATGAAATTATCGCAAAGATTGATCATCAATCGGAAAAGAAGTAACTGATTTAGAGCAATGGGCCACAAGCTCAAGGAAACACCCGTGGCGTGTCTCGTAATTTTCTTAGCATGTTCCGGGTAATAGCACTCATCATCACGTGGAGCTCCCGCGATACGTGGTGTCCTCTGCAGGGAAGACCCCACGTAAGTTGAGATGCCAACGACACCGACAGCATCTCCAACATAACCTACGACACAACCGCAACCATGGATCCCTATTCTGCCGAGGGCGAATTGATCAACATCCACAACCACTTCCACCAGGGACAGTACCAGGAAGTCATTGATTTCAACACGTCGTCCTTTTCCCCCGAAAACGAGCTGCCAGCCCGCCTCCTGGTGCTGCGTGCCCGCATCGCGCTTGGCCAGGCGCAAGAGGTCCTTGCCGACGTCAAAGGCGCCTCCGAGCCGGAGCTGCAGGCGGTGAGCGCCCTCGCCCAGCAGGCGCTCGGCAAGACGGACGCGGCCGTCGGCGTGGTTGAGAAGCTGGCCGCCTCGCACGCCGACAATGTCGCCGTGCAGATTGTAGGGGGCACCGTGCTGCAGGCGGCGGGCAAGTCAGAGGAAGCTCTGGCACTGCTGTCGCAACACCAGGGAAGCCGTACGTCGCAAGATTTCCATGCAATGGGTGCATGTAAGCAGTTTTGAAGTCCGATTGCTAACAGAGTTTATGCAGTCGACGCCGTCGCCCTGATTGTTCAGATCCACCTCCAGCAGAACCGAACGGACCTTGCCGTCAAGGAAGTCACAGCCGCCAGAAGATGGGCTCAGGATAGCTTACTGGTCAACCTCGCCGAGTCGTGGGTCGGCCTGCGCGCGGTAAGAAGCGCGAAGATCAGGGAGGAAATGTGCAAAATCACTGACTCGGAAACCAGGGCGGTGAGAAATACCAGCAGGCATTCTATGTCTTTGAGGAGCTCGCTCAAGCACCCGCCACGTCGTCGATTGGAAGCCTCGTATCGCAGGCCGTCTGCGAGCTGCACCTGGGCCGTCTCGAGGAGGCCCAGGCCGCCCTTGACCAGGCCATCCAAAAAGCTCCCAAGTCGGCCGACGCGATTGCCAACCTGCTGGTGCTCAAGGTTGTGTCCGGCGCCAACTCGGACGAGCTGACAGAGTAAGCCATGCCCCCGGACGGCGGTGTTTGAGGTCCATCAGTTGCTAACCGTGCAAAACAGAAACTTGAAAAAGGTTGCTCCCCAGCACCAGCTGCTCGTCGACCTGGAAGAGAAGAGCGCCGCTTTCGACGCGGCTGCCTCCAAATACTCTGCCAAGGTTGCTGCGTAATAACATGGGCTACTAAAAAGACAATTGATACAATGGAAAAAGAAATATGATCATCATGACGTACGGCGTACCTAGTAGAGAATGGTTGAGCATTTGCGGCTGGGAAAGCCCTGCAGATACTCTACTAGCTGTTTATTATACACAATCAACCACAGACCATGCCATCTTATTGTGCAACCAATCGTCAGTCTGGCTGAGGCTAGCTAATAAATTCTGCACAAACATCATCGGCAAGCGCAGAGCTAGTCTCGGACGCATCACTCTCTAGTTCCTCGTCTGGTATCCAAAGCTGTTGCCTAATGCTCCTCTAAAGCGCCGCGACCTCAGCTGGAGACCTCTTTTCGGCAAAAGCACTCTCGTCTCCCGCACCTCTTCTATTTCTCAGCCGCTCTTCGCAGCGCACCGCTTCTTCGACCACAGCCGTGCCATTTTCTAGGCTCGCCTTATCCGGCATCGCCGTATGCAACGGCTGCTCGTCCAGGCACCTCGCTAGGCTGTCTTGTGCAAAATACTGCTGATAGTCGAGAAACGTGGGGCAGTCACTGTCGACATTGATACCTCCGGTGCTGTACTCGCGTGGACGCCGCGACGGGGATTCTCCGTGTAGCTTGTAGGACGAGGCGTGGGAGCGCATAATGGCGGCAACGTCGTCGCTGGCGGACAGCCGCGACGAGGACCGCTTGGTGGCGGCCGAAGACTCAATCCAGGCGACGATGGACTCGACGCTGCGGCCGGGGCTGTGGCCGAGCCCGAGGTCCAAGCGAGGGGCTGGGCCGGAGCCGCGGCGGCCAAGGTTGTAGGAGAAGCTGCCGGGGATGGCCTTGAGCTCGCGCTTGCGGTCGATGATGCTGTTGGGGGAGCTGTTCGTGGAACTTGCGGCGTGCTCGCCAGGCACTTCGGTCGTTGGCTGCATTTCTGAATTTGATTTGGTCTTTGAGAGTGATATGCTTAGAGTTTGTGAGCAACGGAAAAGTAAATCGATTCATCGTTGCGCGGCTAGGTTTGGTCTCTGCAAGGTGAGTAACATGTGAGCAGCAGGCACCCGTGAGGAGCACAGTTAATGGTGTATCGACGACTCGTCGAAGATTCCATTCTGCTAAATATGCCCGTATCAGATATCTATAAGCCCCTTTCTATCGAATCGGTTTCATTTTGAACTCCAAACATCTATGATGGTCCAGACACATGACCAGCTCCATTACGCTAGATGCCCCTAAGTGTTTTCTCTTGTTCAATTTCAGTCGCTTACACTGCCCGTGATTCCCATGAGAAAAGAAAACTCCCCCATTGTCCATGTTTTGTACGAGCCGCTTATTTCTTCCTGGCAAATCTGGGAGCGCCAATGTCGCTGCCGCGCAGCTTGACGTTGAGGATGCGCTCCATATTGGCGAGGACCTTTTGGTCGGGGGCGGCGGTGCCACGCTCAAAGTCGGCGACAATGGTCTGGGTGGTGTTGCACTTGGTGGCGAGGTCCTTCTGGGTCATCTTGGGCTCCATCTTCTGGCGAGTCTGGGAGATGACGTCGCCGACGGCCTTGCCGATGGTGTTGGGCTTGACAATGTCGTCGGAGCGGTCGACCTTGGTGAGGCGCTGGCCTTCGCCGGAGCCAGTCTGTGAAGGGGAGAAAGTTAGCAGAAGAACAAAAAGTGAGTAGAAAAATGGGCATCTGATGAGAGAATGATTTGCAAGCCACCGAATCCTTTGCCGCAGGCGATTATAGGTGGTGGGCGTTTGGCCGCAGTGCCGCAACGATGTCACGCGCGACCGGGTGGCGGGGTTTTCTCTCTCTCGCCTTGTGTGAACACGGGACAGGACGTACCGAGTTGGCAGAAGAATACTTCTTCTCAGTGGTGATGGCGGTACCGGATCTCTGGGCAGCGTTGAGAGCAGCTTTGCCACGGACGACAGTCTCGCGGGGGCCAGCGCCGGGGCCGCGGACGCGGCTACCAATCTTGGTTTGCGAATCCCAGTCTTCAGACATTGTGGTGGTTGTGGTGGTGATTTGGCGGGGTTTCAAGTTGCTGGTGGGAGGGATGGTAAAAAGTCGAATCCGGTTCGAGGAATCGGCGTTGCGCAGTCGTTAAAACGTGGATGGTTTCGAATGGAAAGGCGAGAATTGAATATGATGCAAGGGCAGAATGGGACGAGATGCCAGGCCTTTCGTAATATATAACCCAAAGGTTTGTGACGGGATCGGGGTGGAGAAAAAGCGCAAAGTGGCGGCATCTTGAGTCAACCGGCGGGCGGGCGGTAAGAAAGGGCACCGCCACTGGTGGCTTGTACGGATTACACTGCCTGCCGAACTGGCTACATCTTTTCATAAGGCGGATTTAGCAGCGCTGGCTCCGAAATCTAGCACATTCCACGCGCTAAAATATGAAGTACCTATTTGGGCACCCTTTTGCAGCCAGAAGCAAAACGCTATGACGGCATTGCTCAGAAGCCGGCTCATGGCCCATCAAACAGCTCACTCGCTCTTCAAGGCATCCGTATGCTGACACACATTCCATGTGTTTGCTACACTCTCGGACTTCTGCCCGACAACCAAGACGCAGCCATTGTCGACAATGCCATGAATCTAAAACCAATGCCTTGATGGACAGCCCTAACAGACGCGTGTGAACTACACTGCAGTTTCGGCACGGTACAGCCACCGGCGGCCCTGGCTTCCACTTTTTGCCCATGGACGGCATAGACGACTCACTGCTGTCACTGGCCGTGGTACGCCTCGCCGACTACACGGATCGATTGACCCCGAACGGCCCCGGAGCAACCGTTGTCGCTGTGAGCCTCGCGATTTACTACTGCTTATTCGGCAGCCATGGCGATGCTGTCCTCGTTGCCGCCGCGGCGGCGCTCGCATCGCCCAACGCACTCTGGCACCTGCTTGCCCGTTATGGGCAGCCAGCCCTCTGTGGCGTCTTGGCCGCAGCCTGCAGCGTGCTGTTCCTGCGACTCATAGCACTCACGGCTCCTCGCCTCTTCTGCAATGACTCGGTGCGATGGACGGAATCTGCAGGCAGCTTCTTCATTCCTAGCCGCACCACGCACACGCGCTTCTTTCCCAAGAAACACTCGTTTGCGTACTCTTATCTTACCGTTGGCATCCCCGTCGGTTTGCGCACCGAGGTCAATGGCATCTTATCCATCGATCCGCCCTTGGAGAGCGCCGCCCGCGGCTGGTGGACGTGGCTCAAGTCGCCGCTGTACGAGGTGGACGGCGCCAGCCACCTGGCCCGTGGACGCGACGAGGGCGGTCTACGCGAGAAGCTCAATATGTTTCTCATCAGTCAGTCCATCGATCCAAGTGACTACCCACATGCCTTTCTGGTCACGGCGCCCAATTTTTTCGGATATAGCTTCAATCCTGTGTCGTTCTGGTACCTGTACTCGCCGGACAAGGTCATGTCCGCCATGATCCTCGAAGTTAATAACACATTCGATGAGCGGCGGCCCTATCTCGTCTTTCGCGATTTCGACCAAGAAGCAAAACACATCAAGCCGCTTGATCCCAGGCATTCCACGGACAATGTCGCGTCCAGATTCTCGACGTCTTTTGAAAAGGACTTCCACGTGTCCCCCTTCAACTCCCGCAAAGGCTCCTACTCTGTGCTCGCCAAGGACCCTCTCGGCCCCGGCTTGGCCACTTTTCGCGGTTTGGACGTCACCATCAATCTCAGATCGTCCAAGGGTCATCCCAAGCTCGTCGCGCGCCTCGTCCACCAGACTCCTGCTATTGACGCGGCCGAGATGACCGCCCTGCACAAAGTCTTCTTTGTCGGCCGCTGGTTCTGGATCGGCTTCGCCACCTTTCCGCGCATCGTCAAGGAGGCTGCGATTCTCTTCTTCCGCCGTAGCCTACATGTCTGGTTCCGCCCGGAGCCGCTCCCGCAGAGCCTCGGCCGCCACGCCACCACCACCGAGCGCCGTCTCGAGGCCGTCTTCCGCGACTACCTACGCCACCGCGTTGAGCAGTCGTCCAAGGCCCTCCGCGTCTGCTACATCCCCAGTGGCATCTCCGCATCCACCACCGAAGACGTTTTTGCCTCGAAAGCAGCCGCCACAGCAACGACGACGTCGCCGGCTTACGATGTCGAAATTCGCGTGCTCACGCCCGTCTTCTACGCCCGCTTCGTCCACTACGCGCACGATTTCGAGGGCCTCTTCAACGAGCTCGCCGAAAGCCGCACCATCGCCGTCGACAAGCCTGACATGTTGCCGCACATTTTTTTGAAAAAGGGTGCTCTGCCGCTTCGCGCCTCTTGCCTCGCCGAGTACGCCGCTTTCAGGCTGATCCAGGCCCTCCGCCGTACGCCCGAGCCGATTCGCCGGCCCATGACGTCCGCAAGGGACGGTCTGGGAGGGCAGGCCTCGACGCGCAAACCGGCCGACATTCGCGGCTTCCGCATATCCCCCATGGATGCGTATGTGCTGGAGCACGGCAGCGACAGCCTCAAGAGCATGTACCGGTCCACCGTGTCCCGTCTATTCCTAGCGGATCGATTCTTCCTTGGCAGTTCGGAACTACTGTCTGCTGTGGAATTAATCTGCCGTGCTGGCTTCGCATACCTCCTCGTGTCAGCTTTTTATCATTGATGGTCAATCGACATTCTTAATGTCTCGCTCCAGATTTCCGGCAACCCTTAGATCCTATACGGCCACGCATTCTTTCATGAAAAGATGAGATTGCATTGATTGTGTTAAGTATGGTACATTAGAACCGTGGTATGGATTTCGCGAATTCAAAGCAGACGCAATATTCCTTACAGATCGCCACCCCTCGATGATGTAGCCGCGCAGTCCTAGCTCTTGATTCGAAACCACAGAAGCTGCAAGTGTTATAGATGAAAATAAATAATTAAAACGCAAACCGCCGATTCCAAAAGATGAAATAGAAAACAGACCCAAAACCGGTGCAGCACTACCTGGCATACGGGTGGAAGCCTCTGCTGCTGCCACGGCCACCACCTCGATAGCTGCCGCTGCCGCTGCCGCCGCCACCGCGGCCGGGATTCTTAGGTCCCGTGGGGGCGTTGGCCGGGGGAGCATCGTGGCTACCTCGGCCATAGCCGCCAGGCTGGGGTTCATCATACATGCCCTCCCAGGATGTAGCATTGCCGCCTTGCTGACCGCCGCCCATGCCGCCGTAGCCTCCTTGACCACCGCCGAAGCCGCCACGACCGCCGCGCCGAGCACCCCCCGGCCCCTGCGGAGGTTGTTGTTGAAACTGATCAAAGCTGTTGCTCTCGAAGCCGCCTTGCGAGCCGCCGCCGCCGCCGTTACCCTGGCTCGTAGGGCTAGCACCGCCTTGCTGCTGTTGTTGCTGTTGCATCATCTGCTGCTGCATCTGCTGCATCATTTGCGGGTTCATGTTGCCCATCATGTTGGAGCCACCCTGCCCACCACCGCCACGGCCCATCATCTGTTGCATTTGTTGCATCTGCATCATGTTCTGCCACATGGCCGGGTTCATGTTCATACCACGGTTCATGGCCATCTGAGACTGCATCATGGCAAAGTACTGCTGCATACGCTGAAAGTATTGCGCCATGACTTGAGGGGTCATGCCGCTATTACCCATTTGCTGCATGCCCTGCCCTTGGTCATCTACCTTTTTGAATTTGCCGCGCTTCGCCGCCTCTTCTTCTTCACGCAAGTTGCCGCGGGGCTGTGCACGCTTCACTTCGATAGGCTTGCCGTGGATTTCGAGAGGGATGCTGATGCAATTGTCGACACCAGCCTCACTTTCAAACGTGACAAATCCGAAACCTCTCGGTCGCCCTGTGTCCTTATCCATCATTAGAGTGGCATCAATGACACGGCCGAATTGCGCGAAGAAGTCCCTAAATTCTTGGTCTGTCGTGTCTTGACTGACACCGCCAACAAAAATCTTGCTCGTTTTCTCTTGTTCATCGCGAGGAATAGCCCGCTTGGGATCAATCTGGATGATGGGTTAGGGTAACGTGGAATCATCCATGTCATAGTTGTACTCACAATTTTGCCATCCAGATAATGCTCCTTGACCATGACGATGTTAACAGTCTTGGCATCCTTGAAGGTCAGAAAACCGAATCCTCTGGATCTGCCTGTGTTGCTGTCGCGCATGACGGTGCATTCAACGACTTCGCCGAATTGAGAAAAGTAGTCTCGCAGGGATTCTGAATCATGTTAATAGTGGCTCTCGGTCGCTTGTGTAAAACCACTGCGGAACTTACGGTCTGTGGTTTCCCAATTTAGACCGCCAATAAACATTTTACTAGGTTACACATGTTAGTAGATACCTGTCTTAGCAATGCATGCCGACTGGCTATGTTTTCGTGATGCAAAAGCAATTTCCCCAGATTTGGAAATGAGGGCAGAGTGAGCGTGGAGGCAGATTCGCTGTGTGGAAGTGGGTATTGAAAGGTGCTGATGGCTGGTCTGCATGAACTGATAAATGATACCAGATATCAATATACACCAAAGAAATCATGGAGTCGTGAGTAAAGGTGCTTATGCAGGGCAATATGATGCTTTCGTGCAGTTTTGCGTGCTCGTTGTCGTACTCAAGGTTGCAGTCAGACGTCAATATGCGCTGGCAATAACCAGCGTCAACCAAGTAGACGAGTAGGGAGACATGAAAAGCCAGGTGGCTCATAACACGACCATCAAATAGAAGCAAAACGCTTTCAGAGCAGAAATTGTCGAGAATCGTTTTCTTTTCTTTTCTGTTTCTGAGCTGTTCTTTCGCTTTTTGCTATCGTTGACTGTCTGCTTGTCTGTCTTTTTCTAGGCTCATATGTAACTGGAGCGCTACTCGCCGTACTCTGGTTACAGTCTCTTGTTGAGAGCTGCAAGCTATTTTCTTCGGACTCTATCAGATGTCTGCGTCTGAGAGCTATGATAGACACGAGTGTCCTATGCTGTCTATGCCGAAACAGTCAAGTCTTTGCATCTTCCACGAAGCCCAGGCTCCGCTTCGAAGCATAATAGACTGTGATTCCTCTCATTGTCGGCGCATATGTAGTAGCGACCGTAGCAACTATTTGCATGCATTGGCTGGCTGAACCAAGCTCATCGAAGTGCACCAATGCCCAATTCGATGACACTGTCTTTTTGGACAATATAATGACATGCTATCCAATATTGAAGAAGAAGGCAGAAAAGCAACTGCGGCCACCACACTTCGCGACCTATTGCCGGGGTCCGGGGAGAGGGAAGGGGATGGCAGACTGACTTCACAGAAATGCAAATTTGAACGCTAAAGGGTTACACAGGCAGTAGTAGACTTACCCATCATCTTTGGCACTGGCCTTGTGCACCGTGCCCAGCGGAGGCGCTGTAAACTCTGGCTCCTCTTCTGACTGTGTAGGAGCGTGGTTGTTTGATGCGGGAGCACCACCGCCACCGCCGAGATTGAAATCGACATCGTCGTCGTCGTCATCGTCATCACCTTGGTCCATGGCATTGCCGCTTTGATTGTTTGCTGGCTCCGTCGAGGCAGGCTGCGCGGCTGGTGCGCTGGGAGCAGCAGGCTCGGCAGTTTTGGGAGGCTGAGGGCCAGTTGCACCTTTGGGAGCGTCGCCGTCCTCGTAGCTGAAAAGGAATTAGTTGTTATGAAGAAGATTAGGGCTATTCCGCGACTGGCGACATATGAACATACAGGTCTGCAAAGAGATCCTCCTCAAAATTCTCTGATTCAGCCATGTTTGTCGTCGAGGGACGGTATCGGACTCTATGGGGAAATGTCGAATCTAGAACCAGAATTAAGATATGAAGACAGATGGTACTGTTTTGACTATCAGGGAGATGCAGCTAATATCAATTCTCCAAGCTCGATGGTGAAGTAATTCGTTGCAAAGGCGAGAACGATGAATACTGAAAACTGGGGGGGGGGGCTCCCTTTGAAGAGGGAAAGCGCAGCAGCCACAAGCGGCCATTCACAGTGGAGCGTGGATGACTAAGCTTTGGCGTAAATTGGTGAGGTTCTACGACAGGCGCTGTACCACCTGTTAATTAGCTGGACATGGCCCTAAAAGACCGCCTAATTAGAAGGCGGGGGGCGGCTGCTAGCGCGCCACTGTGACACTCGCTGTATCCCAACGGAGTGACCTGGCAGACCACATCAGACCTCACACTGCTTCAACACGAGCGCCTGGCACATCCTTCCGGCCCGTCAACAGATGCACAGGATGAAGCGCAAGCCCAAATACCTGCAATCGTACTCGTGAATTATGTGGTCATCTTCCGGGAGCGGCAAGAAGCCCGCGAATGCAGTAAGTTGCTGTTCTTTGCGCCTCCCCGGCGCCCAGATGCTCGTTGCTTCACGCCACTGACAACCCCGCTGTCGCAGGAGATGGTCCAAGTTGGTACGTTCGTTCCGAAGCTGTCGTTGACATCGGGTCTGCTATGAATAGGCCGTTGCACTTGAATATTTGCTAATAGAAGCGTTCCTGTCTTTGCAGATCGATCAGAGTATGCTCTGTCGCCCCGCTCGCTGCCCGCCTTTTGAAACTGCTCGGCTGACCTGCTGACAGCTCCTCATCACCATTCTGGCGACCACAGCTCGAACGGAATACTTCTAGACGAAGTGTGACGGCTCCGGCGGCTCGCGACCCCAATGCTGTCATTGGAGCGGCGTATTCGCATGCCGACATACTGAAGTTTGATGCCCTGTATGTGTATCGTCATGCTGGCGCAAGACCGCTGTCGCTGTCAAATGCTAACGAGCAATATAGCAATGCCTCCAACTCCTCCTCTCGACCTAAGACGCCCCCGTCGGCTTCAGCGTCAAAGACACGCCTTACTGATGCCTCTCCATCCCAGAAGAATAATGCTGGTCGCAAATCGCCACCCTTCAAGAGCTACATCAACTTCCTCTCCAACACAAACGACGACTGGAATGCGGAAGAAGATGAGATGGGATATGACGATGATGATGGCGATGACTTTGGCTTACCCAGTCTTTCCAATATGAAAAGAAGAAGTAGGAAGATGGCAGCTCAACAACAAAGCAGCACCGCCCCGCCACCGAGCTCCTTCAGCAATTCATTTGGAAGCTATGGACGACATCCGTCCGACAGTGCAGATATTGCTGTTGAAAGACCGGCGTCTTCGTATCCAATGCCACGTAAGAGTGAGGGGAAGATTCTCAGGCCGCAATATAAAGACATCCTTAAAGGTGCGTTGTGTCCCAGGCCCCTCACGTTGCGAGAGACTAATCGATAGCACCAGATCCTGCCAACGCATTACACCTAATTAATTACCCATCTGTCCCGAATAATACCACGCCAAAGGAAGCGGATATAATCAACTCTCGCATCACCCGAATAAACAAGTTCAAAAGACTGCTTCAGGCAACTTCGCTGTCTTTACCAGACCTTAGGGCGCTCGCCTGGTCAGGAGTCCCCGAAGAAGTGCGCACTATGACATGGCAGCTTTTACTAAGCTACCTGCCAACAAATAGCGAACGCCGAGTCGCAACGCTTGAACGGAAACGCAAGGAGTACCTAGACGGAGTGAAGCAGGCCTTTGAGCGAGTTGGAGCAAATAGCGCGCCGGGGAAATCGCGTGGTCTGGACGAGGCCATCTGGCACCAGATCAGCATCGACGTACCCCGTACCAACCCACATATCGAGCTGTATAGTTATGAGGCGACACAGCGTTCTCTGGAACGAATACTCTACGTCTGGGCCGTGCGGCACCCTGCGAGTGGATATGTTCAAGGAATCAACGACCTTGTAACGCCGTTCTGGCAAACTTTTCTGGGACTTTATATCGCCGACCCAAATGTTGACTCTGGCATGGACCCCGGGCAGTTACCAAAGCCGGTGCTGGACGCTGTGGAGGCGGACTCGTACTGGTGCCTGGCAAAGCTCCTGGATGGTATCCAGGACCACTATATCGTCGCACAGCCAGGCATTCAGCGTCAAGTGACTGCTCTGCGCGACCTCACCGCAAGAATCGACTCTACACTGTCCCGACATCTCGAAAAAGAAGGCGTGGAGTTTATCCAGTTTAGCTTTAGATGGATGAACTGTCTCTTGATGCGAGAAATCAGTGTCAAGAACACAATTCGCATGTGGGATACCTATTTAGTAAGTTGCTTTCTGCTACAACTCAGCCAACAACTGTGGGTATTGTACGCGACTGACAGTCATCTTACAGGCGGAAGAACAGGGCTTCTCCGAATTCCACCTATATGTCTGTGCTGCACTTTTGGTCAAGTGGTCCGATAAGCTAGTCAAGATGGACTTTCAGGAGATTATGATGTTCCTTCAGAGTTTGCCAACTAAGAACTGGACAGAAAAGGACATTGAGTTGCTCCTCAGCGAAGCCTACATCTGGCAGAGCCTCTACAAGGGGTCGGCGGCACACCTCAAGGGCGGGCCGACGAAGCCACTGCTGTCGGACTTGCAACTTTAGGCCATACCCTGATTGGGCGTTGGATGTAAACGTGATTTACGTTGGGTTAAAATGCAAAGCGTTAATGACTTGTGAATGAAGAAAATTATGCATGGAAGGGCATTTTATTTAGAGAGTAATAGAGGAGGCGAAGCATGAATCTTGATCATGTACTAAAACTACAAGTCATTGAAGGCGATACAGACTGACAAGTGACAATATTTGTTTCATTAGTGATGGAACATCTAAGTAGAGGGGGGGGGGAAAAGAGCCTTTGTCTATGACCCGGGAAGAAGAATTGCTGAATAACTTAAAACAGTATTTCACCTTGACTCCCCCCAAATATGCCAAAATGGACAAAATGTACAGTATGTGCCTCTGGCTTGTGTGCGCAGCACCGGGATATCTCGAAACGACAATAAACAGCACACCAAACTGAAAAATAGAAGGCTAATGTGGCACTAGTAACAACTATACCATGATGTCACCGACATAGGCGAGCGTGTCGCGTTTCTCGTCGCAGACGCGCGCCCACTCGAGAAGCAGCCTCCAGACGTAGAGGCGCATGTCCTCTCTGCGGAGAACCTGTTCCGCCCACTTCTTGCCCTCCTCGGCAATGTACCGCGCCGCCGCGTCGCCGGGGCCGGTGGCGTCGGCAAAGAACTCGAGGGTCGGGTACAGGTCCTGGAGCGTGTTGTCGAGGGGCACAAAGTGCACCCAGGGCACGAGGCGGTCGTCGTGCCACTCGGCGTAGACGCTGGCCTTGAGCGGCAGGCTCGTGGACAGCAGGAAGCCGCGGAAGCGGGCGCTAAACGAGTTGCCGTCGACGTCGGGCAGAAACTTGTAGGCGTACTGGCGCTTCATGTCGATGGGGGCCGATGCGCGCAAAAAGGGCCGCAAAAATTCGCAGCCGTCGGGCCAGCAGAGCGAGGTGAAGCCGACGTCGGCGAGGTGCGAGAGCCAGGCGCCGAGCTGGCCCTGGGCGCGGCGCTGGCTGTTTGGGTAGAGGTCCGCGGGCGGGAGGTCAAAGGCGAGGGCGCGCTCGCCCGTCTGCTCGACGCGGGAGACGGTGGTGCCATTGAGCATCTCGACGAGACGGTGGCGGTGCAGGTGGTACCAGTTGTTGTCGTGGGCGCGGCCCCCCGAGTCGACGCCGCGCCACACCAGACCGTCGCGCTTGTCGTCCCAGTCCGGGCCGTGGGTGTCGCCGCCAGAGTACCGCACCTCGTCGGTGAGGTACATGGCGCCGGGTATGACAATCTCGTTGTTCAGGGGCAGCTTGCAGCCTCCAAACAGAGGGATGAGCTCCTCGGTCGACGAGATGCTGATGGGCTCGACAAAGGAGCCGTGTAGCTGGCGCAGATGGGGCTGCTCGCATGGATCAATGGCAGCGGTCCAGTTCTGCACATAGCCCTTGAACGAGTACCCGGGCTTGTAGTTGTCGGGGACTGTGGCTGCCGGAGTGTAGTCGCGAATCGCAGCAACGCCATGCGCAGGCGTTCCTGGGGCACAAGCCTTGACAGCCAGATCCCAGTACGCATTGTCGGGCCCGTGCCAGTGAGGCTCATACATTTGGGGCTTGGAGTCGTCAATGTGCTTGAGCCCGGTATAATTGGTCGTCACTTCCGCGACGGGTGGTATTTTGCGCTTTTGCGATTCTTCGAGGAGAAGAGCGCCAATTTCTTGGTGCGGTACGATAATACGGGGCTCATCCATCATGTTTACGGGCATGTCCACATCAGCCATGTGTTGGGCGAATTCTCCAATCAAGTCGGCCCATTGCTGCAGCCAAGGCACACGATCTTTGTCAAGGCCCTGCAGGATGACTTTGCCGTCACGCACCTTTACGACGAACTCGCTTGCCGCCGCTCGCTGAGCCAGCGTCGTGGCGTCGAGACCCCAAAACGGGCGAATGTCCTTGTATATCCTATCAAAATATTCCTCAATCATGATTGCGTCGGCGGCGACGGCAGCCTCAACCCATTTGTCGAAGCCCGGAGGCGGATGTCGCCCACGCAGCTGCCGATAGCGCGCGGCGGTCGTCTGGACATCATATGTGCGTTTCGTTTCGAGGGCGCGCTCATGTTGGTCTCGGGCGTCAATCATGAGTTTCTTGATTGGGTGCGTGGGGTTGAAGGCCATGGACAAATGAGCCTTTGGCCTGTCCCACATCCGAGAGTCGTGCCATAACATGTAGGCAGCGTAGCAAAATGCGAGTGTGAAGAATCCTGCAAAGATTCGAAAACCCAAGCGGGACGGATAGACTTTTGGAGTCAAGAGCTGCCCCATGGTGGCGAGCGTCGGGGGAAGGACTTTGCGTGGCAAGACCAGGGCCAAGACGTTTGTTGTAAGTAATGTTGGAAAAGAAGAAGTAGTTGAGCTTATGTCGGCTTGCTAGATGAATAACGAGTGTCGAACAAGTAGAAGCAAAAAGAGGGAACAAGAGCGCCGTTGGCGAGCGATCAAGTTTCAAGCCGACATCGAATACTTGGGATGAATGAATGAATAGGTGCTTTGCGCTTACACGACAAGAAACAGCTGCAACGGACAAGAAACGGGCATCCGGGTAGATTGAGATGTAGGGGTTGCGCATACATGTGAAAATCTTTGCCTTCAGAAACCGCGACGCAATCTCAGAAAAGTCACGTAATAGATGGCAGCACGCAGCCGCTGGGGGGAGGGGGGGGGATATCTATTAATGAACAAGGGGGGTATTTTCCGATGGAGTCGACACAGCCGATCTTCGTTTGCTCTGCGACGCCCCCAGTAGTTGCGCAATTTGTTGGCTTGGCGCGATTGGTCTTGTCAAGAAGAAGGGTTGATAAGAAGACTTTTCGAGGATATCACGACGGAAAAGAGAGAGGACAAGGAGAGCAAGGAAATGAACAAGAAGCCTATTAATGAGGATATTTAGAATGCCATCAGGAATAAGAGGAGCACAAGACAATAATTTTTACTCCTTTTTTTTTTCTTTTTCAGCCGCAGGCTGTCAGGGCGCTGCTGGCTTGTCTGAAGTGCTTCCAGGCGATCCCGAATAGAAATGTATGGGGTTTTTTGGTGGTGATTTGCTCTGGAATACCTTACTATAAACCCCACTGTATTGAATCCTTTGCGAGTAAAAAGCTTGCGTGGCACAACGTGCAAGCTTTTTATTGATGCCGTCAGGCTTTGGTGGCGCTGCTTGGCCGCAAAAGTACCATTACATCGGGGCCACAATTGAATGCCCTCCAACTAATTAATGTATGTGCTCGTACAAGTTTCATCAAAGTGGCTCATATCTAGGCCGAGTGTTTCGATATTATAGATGGTATCGAAAAAAAAAAAGTGCTCCAGACTGGCCGCACAACACAACTGTTTTGTGCAGTTTGGGAGTGTCTTTTGCAAGTGCCAAGTCCGTGATAATTATTGTTGCCAATTGATAACCAAGCTAATCCCTGTAACTAGTAACCCCTGGGCCCATAAATAGTTATGGTGACCCTGAAGGTGTTCACCCCCCAGGCTCCAGCTCAGCACAGACCTCGCTCGCGAGACGCCTCTTCCCCGAGATTGGGCCCCAAGATCTTGCCCTTTTCCGATGCCGTCACGCCATGGAAATACAATACCAAGTATTTAAAGCCGGCCCGTGCCTCATTCGCTTCATCTTGAATATACAACGCACTCTCTACTCAGAATCGTTGCCATTTTATGTGTCATTACTATTTCCTGATTGCCAAGTGCCCCTGACTTGAACAGCAAGTCTGCGTCGCGCACTCGGCAAGTGCCGCGATTCTAACAGCCCGTGGGGAATTGCAACTTCTTGAAACAATAGTTTTGAGATTCTTCACTGTAGTATTGATCAAAGGATCACGACCTAATACGCGTCTCTCGGAGCTCTAGCCTCGGCCAACTCGCTCGAAACTCGCCAAGAAAAGATATTTCAGCACATGAAACGTGTTTCAGAAGAGCAGTAGGCGGCGAACTTTCCAGTATAGATGACTACGCTGCAAAAGAAATAGATGCGGACTCTTCTTCTTCGAACAAGTAATAGACCTTTGGCCATAGGAAGGTGCTGGTTTCCTCGACTGCCGAGTATGCATTGCCAGTCAGTAATTGCAGTCACTGCACCCAAAGATGCAGCGGAACCAACAGCAAATGTTCCAAAAATATCCACCTGTGCTGATACTGCACTAACATCATATAGTTCTTCGAGGAAGATCGTGTTCGTTCCATCTCTTCTGGCGTACTGTACACTCCAGCGACCTGTTCTGGTGAAAGCACTTGGGCGTCGAAAGAAAAAATGCTTGCAAACAACAGTGACTACACGGCGACGCCGACTGATGTTGCCAACCTCAATGTCTTGATAATGTTGCTTATGAAAGCATCAAGTATTCGTTTCATGTGGCATTCAGTTGGCAGGATAATCACTTGGCGTTGTTGCAGTTGCGCCTTATGTTCCTGTACCATCTCTTCAACGTCGAAAGAAGCTAGCGAGATTCGAGCGCTAGAGTCTCCTACTTGACTAACTAGTGTCCGTCTCAAGCTTCAGTGTCAATGACAGGCGAACTTGTTAAACATACGTTAGTTAGTACAGGAACTTTTTAGCTCGTGGAGAAAACACAAGTTGCGGCGGGACGTTATGCCACAAGCACGGGCTAATGACCAACTAAACTAGTTAGTTAGTTCAACAACAACAATGTATCGTCTTGTTCGGCCGTCAAAGCACCTATTTTTTTTTAAAAAAAAAAAACGTTATTGGCAAAGCACGTGTTGGCAGCGTCGGAAATTTCAACAACTCTCAGCTGTCTGATTGGCTACATTTATACCCGGAGACTTGACCACTCGGAACGGGCTTGGCAGTGGGCAACAAGAAATTAACCACGAAGAACTAGGAGCACCGATGTCGTTATAAGTGAGCTAGTCTGCTTATCTGATCCGCCTTGTTTTCTAATGTCGAACGATAGAGCAGCCTCGATGGATGCCCAAGTCTCCCTCTGAATTCAAGCCCTGCCTCAACTCGAGTTAGCTCAAAGCATACAAGCTCAACTGCCCATCTGTCGCGCTCTCTTTTCCGTCACAAAATCTGATTGTTCGCGGCTTTAGCGCGGAAGCCGAACCCTGCTGTGAGTATGCTTTCCTTCCAGATGCCTTCCGCCACCCAATATCTACTTGGAGACTTTGGCTCTGCTTCTTCACCTTGTTGCCGTATCAAGTTTTCCACGCATCCGAGACCAAGTATCGGTGCACCTGTAAGAGCGCCGAGTCGTTGGCTGTTGAGAAATCGACACGTATAGGGCACCTCGCTTTTGATCATCCAAGCTCCGCCAATTCGACAGGCACTGCTTTTTTTGCTGCAGTCATGACAATCCTGCGCAGATTCCGCAGCGTCGTCGGGGCAAAGGCCGACGTCGAGACTGAGGACCCAAACGTCGCTGGCTTGTCGGCAGAAAAGGACGCAGCACACTTGGCCGACGAAATCTTCCCCAAGGATGAAGAGAAGCCAATTGAAGACGCTGAGAATGGCGTCGAAAAGATTGAGGCCGTGACTTTGGCTTGGAGCCGAAGCTCCCTCTGTTTAGTCTTGATTCTGTATGTGAATCCCTAAAGTTGCCCCTCTCTCAAGCCGTCTGTTTAGCAGAGGACCACGGCGCTGTACCCACGCCGATACTGACGGACTTGCTTCCTGATAGTATATGGTTTCTGACCCTGGCCAACAACATGAAGGGTGTCACCGCCATGTGTTCAAGCAATTAGTTCGGTTTCGTCCCACATCTCCCCAGATCTGACTTGCTTAGGTTCAACTATGATAGAGAGATCAACTAAAGTTACTACCAAGTCTTTGTAAGCTCATAGGCTAAATCCATGCCATTCTCAGGGACCAGAGTACATGTCATTTCTACAGACCCTCACCTATTCTCGGCACTTGTTGCTTTCCTCTTCTTCCTTGGCGGCCACCCCAGCTCAAGGGCTCAAAGTGGAGACAGACATGTCGGTGGTAGAGTGCCGTATTGAAGAACCGCCCCCAGGAATCCCAAGTCCTCGCTCTCCTCAGTCGCCGGCTTTCCATTCTGGAAGCCATTGACCAGAAAGAAACCTATGAGTCTAGCAGCCTCAATGCGCCGCTTCTCCTCGTCAGACGCCCCTCCCAGATAGTGGTAGAAGCGTTCCCGAAAATGATCTCGGAGCTCCTTATGATTTGGATGGTAGCGCCAAAAATCTCCGCTCGTGGTTAGAGTTCCAAGCATGATCTCGACCCCTCCTAGGGACATGCCAAAGGGACTAACCTCGGCACCTCTCCAGTCGCAGATGCCCGTAATCTTGCCCGTGGCCGTATTAACGTGGATATTATTCTCGAGGAGGTCGATATGATTGGGTACGAGCGGCCACTCCTCGGTGAACAGGTCTGAAAGTTTGGGGATGATCTCGTCAAGCTTCGGATGAAAACGATGTGGAAGTCCTTGACGCAGCTGTTGGAGCTGTGACAAGTACTTGTCCCGTAGCTGAGTGCGGTCTGGGTGTGCCATCTCGGCAGGTGTGTTATGATACGCAGAGGCAAAGAATCTGTAGCTCATCAGTCTAATTAATGCTTCCCATGGCTTGAGAGCAGGTGAGGTTCGACAAACCTTGCATAATCATCAAGTGTGACTTGTAGGAGGTGGTAGTTGTTGCTCTGTAGTTCGGTTCGGGCTAGATACATGCATATTCCGCCTATGCTGTTCATGGTATAAACTTGGACCTTGCCAAGCTTGCCTCGGTACTCGTGTTGTGGTGCGAAGCCGCGATATGCTTGTTCTATGCTTTTGAGCAAGTCCATGTCCAGAGCAGAACTTGGGATGCGGAACTGGACAACGAGTTGGCCGCCTTGAACAGTGTAGCTGGTTCCGCCCTGGCACAGTGTTGGGGTAACGGACTGGCCTGTAATTTGTTCGGCTTCCATGTTGCATAACTCCTGCGTCACGGAAGGGTTCTCCCGGAAGAACCTCTGTATCTGGTACTGAGATAGGGCGGAGATATTTGGCGGCATTGCGTGTGAAGCTGCGACGACGGCCCGATACTAAGATGAAATAGGCCCTGGTCAAGGGACGCGAGAATGGCGGAAAGGATTCGGATGCGGATGTGTGGGATAAAGTTGCCTGGGGCACATATGTACTCGTGCTGTTTGTCCGGTACGCGTCTTCTCTGTAGAATTGCATTGACGTGAGAAGATTGATAGAAGTAGGTTGCGGTGAGCGCGCCGACTCGGACATGAGAAATCAGTTTCAGGGACGCCATGTGCTCGCTTGTGCGACGTACCAAGGTAGCCTCCCATCTCTCTTGGTGCCGCGTCAGACCTGGCACGTACTAAGCTGAACAGGACGCCAGGGGCGGTAAAAGATGCTGATAAGATGGCGGAACTTCAGAAACCCCCGTTCATATGAAATGCAACCTGAGCGACGTTCGTGTCGAGGTTCAGTCTACGTGCATCGGGTCCTAAAGCTCTCTGCTCTGACTCGGGTGTTTTGGCGCCATGAATGTAGCGTCACTCCAGATAGCTCATAAATATTGGCAAGAAATAATTGCATGGATGCTAACTTTCAAGTAGCTGAAATGACAAGACAAATTTGCAGTGATGATTGAGAAATTTTTTTGCATTGTTAATGACAGCCGACCACGAAAGCAAAAGTCGTAACCTCAACAGAAACTTACTATTGTGATAATTACAGCTTTGGAGCTAGCCAGACTCGCCAAACTGCATCAAACACACTTGACCCATGTCATGGAATAATGGTCCGTAGAATTTCTACCGTTTCCAATTTCATCTTCTCTTTTTTCTTATACTTTATTTTGGTGTTAGCTATAGACTAATAGAGTAACATATTTTCTCCAGCTGTGAAAGGATCAGGCTAACATTAATTCTCCTACCAAATGCCCCGCCCCGTCCCCAAATTGGGTTACCTCACCCGGCTAAACCTCGCATTCGCCTCTTTCCACTCAGCCAATCATAACGTCGTCAATACCAAACCACAAGTCTCCATTGCAATCCCAGCGCCCATCTTTTGGCCTCAGTCCGCACAACCGGGCCAAGCTATTCTCTCTCTCTATTGTATCCATCTCTACCCTCAGCGTCAGCCTGCTTAAATCCGACTCCATCCTCACATCGTCTCTTTGGCATTCAATTGTTCAGAAAGACGATTCTGCAAGGGCGCTGCAAACCTACCGAGTTCTCGTGTCGCCCTCGCGCCCCCGAAAGGCTTCCCCGGCCTTTTTCGCTCGTCGTCCGCCACAATGTTCGCCTCTACCCGCTCGGCGGCCGCCATGGCCCTGCGAGGTACGTTTTACCGACCTTCCTAGCCGTCGATGTTTGTCTTGCCTTTGATTGAGGGCTGGGTCGCTAACGCAATGGATTGATGCAGCCAAACCGACGACCGTCATGGTTCCCTTTCGTGCCGCTGCCGCGCTTTCCACCTCTTCGAAACGAGACGCAACCTCTCTAACACCACACAATGGCGCCAACGGCCTCCGCAAGATGCGCAAGGACGTTCCTCTCGGCAGTGAGGAGGGCACCAAGGGTGTCATTCAATACGCTCTGTACGTTGGCCTATGTCTCTTGCCGCGCTCACACCAGGCCGCACTCGCGGTCGATATTCCCCCCCCCCCTCCCCCAATTGTTCTCGCCACCCATGCCGCGTTCCTGATGCAATCGTTGACAAAACATGACACTAACCAATGTCCTTCCCCCCAACCACAGGACCTCGCTCGACGTCATTGCCAACTGGGCTCGCCAGTCCTCGCTCTGGCCCATGACCTTTGGTCTCGCCTGCTGCGCCGTCGAGATGATGCACCTCTCCACGCCCCGCTACGATCAAGATCGACTCGGCATCATCTTCCGCGCCTCCCCCCGCCAATCCGACGTCATGATTGTCGCCGGCACCCTCACAAACAAGATGGCCCCGGCCCTGCGCCAGGTCTACGACCAAATGCCCGACCCGCGCTGGGTCGTCTCCATGGGCAGTTGCGCCAACGGCGGCGGCTACTACCACTACAGCTACTCGGTCGTCCGCGGCTGCGACCGCATCGTCCCCGTCGATATTTACGTCCCGGGCTGCCCGCCCACCTCCGAGGCCCTCATGTATGGCATCTTCCAGCTCCAGCGCAAGATGCGCAACACCAAGATTACCCGCATGTGGTATCGCCGGTAAACGGTGGCACTGTACACCAATTTCAATAAAAGTTTTGAGAAATGGATCAAAAATATACCTCGAGCTTATCTCAAGAGCAGAATTTGGGGAAATAGTGGTGCGTGGAGAGCATGGGACATGCATCCGTTGGATGCACTCTTGAGCAGGATGCTGATCTTGCCTAATTCAATGTGGACAGGCAGGGGCAGCACGTGTATTTAGAAATGATGCTTGCGTTGCTTGCGCCAACGACAGTGGCCCCTTTGCATTTGATTATTTGTTTCCTTTGTACAAGTGGCGGGAATCGGCTTTCCTGGTTTCAGTGTTTGCACCAAAGTTTTATTTCTATTCACTGGTAGAACCTGGCAGAACAACCTGCCAAATATACTGTACAATCTCCCACAGGCTTCACACTCCATGTTGTATTGACAGTCACATGCATTGGCAGTCACACTGCAGAAAAGAAATCGAGCAATGCAAGAGAATAAAAAGCTCATAAAGGCCAAGTAGCAGAGTGACTGTTTATATATGCGAGAAACAATGCAATAGAAAGGCATAGCAATTGAGACAAATGTCCATCAAGAACCCCATTTAACAAGCAGGAAACCACAAATGCGCATTTTGACGATGCTTAACAATCAATCCTTCATCAGTATGTTTTGGCTTTTGCAATCTCGTATCTCACAAAATCAAAAGGGTAAAGAAAAAGAAGGAAGAGAACCAGCATTGTATTGTCTAGCGGGAAGTAAGGGACAATGCAATGAAGCCCAGAGCGCGGCTCAGCATGCCTCATGTCCAACAACAGCCGGCACAAGCTCCTTCGTGCTGTTCAAACCACTGTAGAGAAAGTAAACCTGTCTGCGGTTGACGCTAGATCTCGAATCGGTCGCTCATCTTTCTCGGCTTGGTTCCGCTTTCTGAACGGCCAGATCAGTAAACAAACGCTCTTCAAGCAGGCATTGGTTCTTGAATTTTTCCCTCTTCTCACCCTTCGCTGGCAGCATCATGGCTGCTTCCATACTAGAACATTAACCGCCGGCGCCAAGCATAACATGGTCTCAAAAGACCGTTTCAAGCCAATATGAACAGAAAAAAGGAAAGTAATGTACCCAAATGCAAGGCTCTGTGTGCGCAGAGAGCAGTCAAAGACAAATCGCCAAGTGGATAGAAAGGGCCGATAACCAGGAATAAACGAGACAACCGAGGTTCGTGTGCTGGAACACACCGAATCCCTCTATTTTTGCTGAGCATCATCATGGTTTTTACTCTTGGCCAAAACCCATGGTCTCTTCGACAGCAATGGTCAATTTCTGCGTCAACGTGTCCATGTCCTTGTATGGGGGCAGATCAATACGGTTGAAACTATAATTTGTTAACGAAGCTGTTTCAGAGACTCGGTATTGAACAATGGAAAGAAAACATACCATGTATGTGCCTTGGGCAAGTTAACAAGCTCGCCGGCCTTTTCAATGGTAAAACGGCGAGGACCGTCGCTACCTTGCAGGTCCTTGAAACCATTGACGGGAATTCTCGAGGTTCCAGTTGTGAATTGTAGCAGACGTGACTTTTGCTCACCATCCCAGGAGCGCACAGTCTTCCAAAAGTTCTGGATGACCTCGTCAGACTCAGTGTAGCCACGATAGTCGGTGTGCTTCTTCCAGTCGTCCACGTCAATCTCTGCAATACCGCCAATGAGCAGCTCCAGCTCACGCTCGTCGAAGACGTTGATGAGATCTATAGGAATAAGCTCGTGGAAGCCCTCCTTGAACGCTTGGAACTGCTCCGCAATACGTTTCTCGATGCGCCACTTGACCATAAGGTCAACGTACTGCTTCTTGTTCTCGTTGGTCACGTCAATGTTGCGACCATCAGGGATGAGATCCTCTGTGGTCAAGACGCCGAATCGCTCGTCCTCGGTGGAAAACGTCTGCTCCAGAATGCCGCCCGATATATCATTATCGAGCATCCACTGCAGCGAACGGTGGAAGTCGGCGTCGACGCCCTCCATATCGGCTAATGAGACGGCTTTGCCCAGAACCATCTTATACAGAGCTCCGATAAAGAATGCGTCGAGGAAACGTCTGTGGAAAATGGCCAAACCAACGACTCTGCCAATGAACTTGAAGTAGTTGAGATGTTCGGGGTTGATACCGGAGTGAGGGTTGATCTGCAGAGTATAATTGTCGTGGGCAGAATACTCGAAGAGGCAGTAGAAGGGGTTGAACATTTCGTGTGAGAGCAGGAAAAAGAATTCTCGCGAGACACCGCCATAATCGAGACCCTCTTCGCCGTCGAACTTGATCATGAGCCGCTTCTTCAAATCAGTCGCAGATTGGCGAGTGATTTCTGCAAAGGAGTCTTCAAAGATGTGGGAGCGTCTGACTTTGACATGACACTGACCGCTGAGACTGCGCATAGCAGGCTGCGAGCGGAAGTAGATAAGCTTGCGTCTAAAGTCTCTCTTATATTGGGGAACGTTCTGGTCAAGCGAGGAGGGGAGACGAGGATCATCCCAGGTTGTAGTCTTGGTGTTATGGTCCACAAAGTACACGCGAGCTGTGTTGGTGAGTCGCATCTCCCAGCCGCTGGGCAGAGGGCCTAGCTGAGATACAGGCTGCTGCTGAATCTGGCCATTAGCATTGTTCTGGCCGCCGTAAAGCCGGATATATTGCTGGCGACGGGGGTCGACCCAGGTAGTTGTGCGCGTGTTGTGGTCGACGAAATATGGGCGACCTTCGGGAGTCCATCGCTGCTCCCAAAGAGGTGGCAGCTCGCCAGTTCCGGGGCTCGTAGCGCCAGTGTGCATCATGGCAGCGGCATTACTAGCCGCGGCAGCCGTATGTGGGGGCGGGGGACTGCTGCTTGGCGAGCCGGACTGCATGGTGGGCGAGCTGGTGCCGGTACGATCTTCCGGCAGGGTTCTGTTCTGATGTCGGGTTCGTTCGGCCTGGGTGGTTTCGTTGCGGCTCTCGCCGGTACCATTGGCAGTAGGGCGGTTCCAGCTTGTCGTTCTAGTGTTGTGATCCACGTAGTATGTTCGGCCAAGGTTGTCTTCGCGTCGCTCCCAGCCCGCGGGCAGGCGGCCTTGAGCGTCCTCGAAAGGGCTCAGTTGGCTGGTTGGTCGAGGTTGCTGGGCGCCCCCCTGTGAGGGAGCTGGCGTGGGGCCGGCGCTGATAGAATGAGGAGGGCCTGAGCTGCTCGGAACACCAAGGCCGTTGCTATTGGTGGCAGACATGGAGGATCCAGGTCGATTCTCGGCGGCCGAAGCGGACAGAGTAGAAACATTGGAGGTACTGGCGTTTGCTGCTGGGCGACTGGAGGAGCCCTGTCCGTTGCGGATGGGAGCGTTTAAGTTACAAGAGAGGTTGATGATGAGCTTTCCGTGGACGACGAGATTATCGGTGGACTTTTTGAGGTCTCTCGTGATCATCTGGTCTGGTGTGTCCCAGTTCACAGTTTAGTCAGAGAAGAGTATCGGGGTTGGGCATGGTAACGTACCATCTGCGTCGGGGCTGATGTCTGGCATCAAATCGCCGACGCGAATGTTGATGACGCCGAGGAAGCCCTGGTCCTTCTTTTTGAACTTCTTCTGGTCAAAAACCTGGACGGCAAGGATGCTGCCTTCATTTGCACGGCTGCGGATGTGTTAGAGTGTGTTGAAGCGATTCTGTCATGCTTATTGTGTGGCAAAAGGAAGGTGAAACAGGGAGAATACATAATGTGTAGAGGGGTAGGGGGCGAATGATTGTGGCATACAAATCGAAGCTCTCGTTCCAGTATGGGTTCAGCGTCCTCTTGCTGACGCTGGTAGTTTTGGTCTGCTCACCATTGACGGTGGCGACGGCGAATGGATCGGGAAAGCCTGGTAGTGGTCAGCATTTTCGAGGACATCGATATGAAGGCAGACGAGCGGCGGAGGGGTTCGTACGGAAAACATCGCGCTTGTAGAGGCCATCGGCGGCAATGACTGCAGAATTGTCAGCATCTGGTACACGTCTCGCAGGCATTTACAATGCGGAGCAGGGCACGCTCGGGCGACTAACTGGTGACTCGAAGGTTCGGCTTGCTGAAGCGACGAGGCCGCGGTTAGCAAGGACGCACTCGAGATTAAGCAGAGTTGGTAGAGGTGAGGGCGCTCACCTGGGCAGGCCAGACTCGGCTCGGCTCGAACTCATGATTGTGCCGATAGGCAGCGCTCCAGGCACCGCAGGACCAAGCGTGGATGGAAATTGGCCTTAGCAATAAGCCGCAATGCCGGAGCAAGAGGAGCGTCAAAGAGTCGAGGGTAAAGCAAGAAGGCCTTGGGTTTTCCAAAGGCGGCCAACGCAGCAAGAGAGGACAGGAAGAGGATGAAGGTGACTGCGATGCAGATGACGAGCTGGAGAGCAAGTTGAGGCTGTGCAACGCCCGACAAATAGCAGCGAGATGGCACAACAAGAGGTCTATCTTCCCCCGCTTCAGGTTGGCCTCTAGCTGGAGGGGACGTGGCTGACACTGGCAGAGCAGAAGCTACTTGGCTACAGCATCCTTGTACCTGTCACACTGGCGGTACCTGCTTGGAGGTCGAGGTACCTTGAGCAGGCTGGAGCTTGGTGATGGGTGGGTGAGACTGTAGCGGTGCAACAGCGCTGGCTCGAGGTAGCTGTAAGAGGTAAAAGGGCATTCTTCAGTGGATTCAGGGGTAGAAGGAGTAGGTACTCGAGTACCGCTGTAGGTACCTTCGCTCGCAGTGGCAGAGCAAGGTTTGGGACCGGCACGTGATGCAGTGGGAAGATTTGTAGGTACCTACTAACGTAGTTGGGTATATCTTGACAGATATCCGTGTAGCCAGCAATCTACAAGGTAAACATTCCATCTATCTACATCGAAACAATACATGAAAAATCAACCCCTCTCCAATGCTCTCGAGAAACAGTCCCCCACTCGTGTCCTGTCCTCGAAGCCTTGTAATGCCGCCGCCGCACCACCGGACTGCAAGCTTAGAGCAGCCAACCGCCACTGGCTGCACCTGGCGAGCCTTAAAAGCGGGCAGCTCGAGTAATTATCAGGCCTTCTTTTATTGTGTTATTATAGCATCCGTACTAGTAGGCTTGAAAACTAATGAATAATGATGGGAATATAAATGCTGCGCCATCAACGAATATGCCGGGCGCAAAGGCGTCGTATCTGGGGCTACGAGCGGCTTCCACGACGTCCGCAATTCCAGACGCGGCCTATGACAATTATTTAGTAATTATCCATCATCAAGAGAAACCTCTCATTATTAATCAACAACAGCTCAATCAATGATTGTTCAGTCAGCAACCATTTCCTCTCCATTTGCCAAAGACTTGCCCTCTCTGTAACGCTCAATGCAACACCCACCACACCTCCCAACTTGGCAGTACGGCAGGCCTTCTCCGAACCATCGACACCTCCAGCCCGGCTAGCAAACCCGTGGTGCCTCTTCCTGCTCGCTTCCACTCCAGACGGCGCCGGGTACAATGCCCCTCTCCCAACCTCTTGACACCAATCCTACCTTTTACGCCACACCCCTATTTATAATCTCGGTTTCCTCTCCGAGCATTCTTCCCATGATAACACCATTGCCAGACTCTAATATATGGTACCAGTAAGTAGTGATACCTGCTCATATTCGGCGAAGCTTGCGTGCGTGCGGGCTGGGCGACCAGCGTTGACGCATCCTCTCTGCCCTGATCCTGCAGCGCGCGTCGTACGCATGGAACAAGCCGCCTCCCCCCGCTGTTCGTCCCCTCCCACAATTCCCAACTATGAGATCTGCTGGCCTTGTTCTTGTTCGGGATTCACACGCGTACGCAATCCTTGGCCAAGCCCGTCACCATCCGCCCCCCTTGGTTGCCTCTCTCAAGTTCACACCCGCAGTGCTGCTATTTTCGTCTCGCGACGCGCCACGCCACAGTTGCGCACGCCTTCCTATTTAGCGGCTAGCATGTGTCGCGGTGTCTACAAGTAGTCGCCTTGTGCTCAGTAGTGTGGCGTATGTCAGATGGTGACAAAAGTCAATTATGAAACGAATTGTGCCTCTGCTTGCCCGTCATATTGTGATGAATTGTTGCTGAAAAATACTCCCCTTGCGCCTGCAGCAAACCTGTCTCACCCAAGAGATATCCATGAACAATACAAAATAATCGCATTACTAGCTATTATTGATATAAAAAAGCCTAAAACTCCAGTAAGAAACCGCCCGTTTCACTCTGTCGGTAGCACCCTGCAGTCGCCTGGCACAGTATAGATGCTTGGGCTCTGGGATATCCATATAATTCTTCTCGATTTTCTTCGCGCTCTTAAAAATCACCTTTTCATTGCCAAGCAAGTAAAGGCCACTCCAACAGACATCAGTAGAGCTATTTTCGAAGCCGGGACACTGACTTTGGCGGACAACATGAGCGACCAACAAATGCACAAGTCCATATTTCTCACATCGTAGCACTCATCTGTCGGGTTTCCTATCTCACTCGGCCAAAGAACTGGGCATGCCATCTCCTTGCTCCTAGTAAGGCGTGAAACCCCGGCCTCGACCCCGGCCACCGCCTCGGTAGCCGCCTCGGGGAGGGAAGCCGCCGCGGCCGAACCCTCCCCTGCCGCCGCGGAAGCCGCCGCGACCGCGACCGCGGCCCATGCCGGGCACGTTGGTGCGCTTCGGTGTCACCTTAATATTGCGGCCCTTGAAGACGCTTTCGTTAAGGACGAGGGCCTGTGCGACAAGGCTGGGCTCCGTGAATTCGACGTAGGCGTAGCTGCAACTTGATTAGCACAACAAAATCTAGGTAAAAATAGAGGAGTAGAGGAGGCAAAGAAGGAACATGGGGAGTAAAAAGGGGTTCGGCGCATCCGGATAAAGCACTTACCCTTTGGGCTGGCCTGAAAATTTGTCAAGGAGAATTGTCACGCGGTTGATGGAGCCGCAGCTCTGGAAATGCGCCTGAATCTCTTCGGGCGACGCAGAGTAATCGACGTTGCCGACAAAGATACTGCGCGCGTCGACAGACTCCTTGTCGTCGGCGAGGCTGGCCGACTGCTGCTCCAGGCTGGCTTGCATCTCCCGGAGCTTTTTTGCCTCCTCTTCCATTTCCGCCACGCGACGCTTCATGGCTGAAATTTCTTCCTATTCGCAAAGAAAAAAACAACGGACCGCGTAAGCAAATCTAATCTCTTTTTTTCCCGCGGTTTGCGCACGACGACTATTTTCCGCAGCGAGGCCTGTATCTCACCTCCTCTGTTCCCGCCATTTCGCCTTCTTGCTCGTGATGGTCGGCCGGGACCGGATCCTCAGTCTTGATGGCCTCCGACATGGTTGCTTTGCGAGCGGTAGTTCTGCTGCGTTGGCGAGTAAAAAATATATCTCCTCTATGTAGAGTCTCGTCTTCTGCGAGTCGTAAGCTTGTGTTCTGGAAAAGGGCTGCGCCGCCGATGATGTGCTGTCGTGAATGCGACGCGCGCGCTGGGGTTGCGGGAGGGAGTAGTACGATGGATGGGTGGTGGCAAACAATGGTCCCGCGGGCCGTTAGGTGGCCGTGGAAACGAAATCAAAACAAGGAGGTGAAATCTTACTGTGATACTCTGCTCTCGGGCACAACGACAGGCGCTCCCTTGCCGGTCCAACCTTGGAGGAAAAAGGTGATGATGGATGTAAATCTGATCCGCAAGCACTCTGCAGCATCGTGAACCAATAGGTGTGGGGAGCCGAAGTTTGGCCGGGCAATGAAATGTATGTGAATGGTGCCGGCTTGAAAGACTTGTTGATGCCTCTGGCAAATTGAGCATTGTGAGTAACATCGGTATGCCGCCTTTTATAACGAGCTTTTCATTTGAGTAACACGACCTTTTCATGTTACGTGGCTGCAGCGTTGCGCAGTCGTCACGACCCGTGTTCAACACGGGAAGCCCACTAGCCCATCGTGCATCGTACACTACTTAGATTCGGATAAGGAGCGGCGAATTCATCTCCAAGGCATCAATGAATATCAACAATGATAGTGATGAAAAAAACGCATGTACAATTATATCATGAATAGTTTTGTCGCCCGTGTAAATAGATAGTAGCCATGCTGTGGTGCAGCTTCTGACTAGAAGCGGCGTTGACAAAGCCGAGTTTGCAGGCAGGTCCCGTATTGATGAGTTCATAATTGAAAAGATGGCAAAAAAACAGCCATCGTACATTTGCGTATGGAATTCGTCACAAGATTCGTCGGCCCTTTAACGAAAACAATCTTTTCCATGAGTTTGCACAGAAATATTCGACTGTTAACGTCGTCTCGATTATGTACACTCGCCTGACGCCTGACGGCAACCTTGGTCAAAGCTCAGCACCGGGACTGGCCTCTTTTCGTCGTTGTTGTCGACTTGAACATTGTCCTCTTGGCTTATTTGCATTAGTACCTTTCGCTCTCGGACTCCGTCCCCACTGATTAAAAAGGAAGAAGAAGAGCAGGCAAGGAAAATTTCGGCAACCAGCCAGCGAGAGCCTCTTGAGCCCCTCATTATGTCAGAGCCCTTACTGGTACGTAGGTATCTATCCAACATTTTACAAGTTGTGTGGTTTTCTGCAGGCGGGCGGCCGGTCGCCGCCAGAGACTCGAACTGGCCGGACTTCTCCAACGGCGGAGGCGGTCACTGACAGCACCTCCAGGTACTTTTATTAAGCAACAATGTGTGGCAGTTTGTCAACGATTTGATCTGAGTCACTTTCGGCCCCTGTACATGTGCCTATGCACGAGGACGGATACTGTGATGTAATGACCACCCACCATGGACAAGACTTTTCATGCATTTCACGTACGAGATATATTATTGCTGTGTACTACGCACGGTAATTACATTTGTTGACTGTCAATTCAGTGCCCTCCGTCACGTGGAAGTGCCGGACGCCTACTACGTAGGTCGGTAGAGAGAGGCGGGGGATCAGGGCGGCCGGTGTTATCAACAAACAGATGCTGGGCTCCGTCAATAAATAGGAGGTAGCCTTCAATTGAGCGTCTTTCACACATTACACATTAACTTGTTACGTCTTGTCTGGCCCCTGACAAGCATAGGCCTTTTGACATTTCGTCGAATCCTCAATTAATTCTTTCCTCTATAAATTCAAAGCTCTACAGCTCTGCAACTTTGTACTTCTTCAAGCAAACAGGCAGCCTGCTCCAGCAGCATCGTCAACACCCCGCCGCACGCGCCATGGCCGACCATCAACCCGCCGCGGCCGTATCAGCGCCTCTGCTCGGCAGTGCGACGACGCACCACCATGACCACGACGGCCACAATGGCCACAATGACCACAATGACCCCGAACGCTACGACAATGCCGACAACTACGACTTTGACGCCTCCGACTCGTCGACGTGGCGCCGCACCTGGGCCCGCGCGCTGGCCTCGCGCCGCAAGCACTTTCTCGTCATGGGCGTTGTCGCTCTAGACGTCACCACGCTACTTGCCAACATTTTTCTCCAGCTCATTGCCTGCGAGACGCAGCAGGCCGACGAGCCGTGGGTCGGCACCGCGACGACACTGCTCGAGGTGGTTGGTCTCGTGTTCAGCACCGCGTTTATGCTCGAGCTGGCCGCCTGCCTCTGCGCCTTTGGATGGGGGTAAATATATATTCCACCTTGACCAGAGAAACACCTGTTTCACAGCGCTGACTCGCATCTCTTCGCACCCCAGATATCTCTCAAACAAGTTTCACCTCTTCGACGCCGCCGTCATTGTCCTCAGCTTCCTCATCGACATTGGCCTGCGCGGCCCCGCAGAATCCATTGGCTCGCTACTCGTCGTGCTACGTCTATGGAGGCTAGCCAAAATTTCGGAAGAGGTCGTCCTGGGCGCGACCGAGCGCATGGAGATGCTCGAGCATCACATTGACGACCTCGAGGCCGAGAACAAGCACCTCCGCGCCGTGGTGGCCAAGTCCCAGGACCAAAGTCGCGACGCCAGGAATCGGCATTCCTCTTTGCATTGACTCTGTCAAGTCAGGTAACAGGCAGGCTTTACCATCCTACATATCCATGGCTCTATCATAAAGACGCCCTGGTGTTACGCATGATTTATGATTACGACGAACTTGTTTACAGGCACTTAGCTACATACAATGTAGATAAAGGCACGCATTGATGCTACTATGCAACCCATTGAATACTTCAATCCTATTTGGTATATCATCCATGCCCATGCTCGTAGTGCGCCGTAGAGATCATCTTCATCGGTCCAACTTTCTCCATTTCAATGTACTAAACACATCAAATGTCCGGTTTTTGCAATGCGAAAATGCCAAACGCTTGGTGGCCAGTTAAAAGAAAACTCCCCATGTATGCCAGATGCTAAGGTATATCCCCGTCCTGTGGACTCCATCCATGAACCATTTGTAATCTAAAGAGGCGTTCGGAGCGAGTGCGTGCAGACTCCCCGTATATACAGATGACGCAGCTGTCATCCACTTCCGTCCTTTTGCAGACTATATGTTCGAAAGATGCCTTTGTATCAGACGTGTACGGTGATCATGTTGTCGTTGCTATTGTCATATTCGTCGTCAAAAACTCTTTCAAGCGTGTCGACCACGTTTGGCGCCGGGGTTCGTAGTATCCTTGCCGCCAAAGCACCCGCCGAAAAAGTCATCAAAGTTGATGCGGCGCTTTGAGCCTGCCCCTCGCCCCAAATGTCCGGATGAGCGCAAAGAACGACCGGGCCCGGGGCCATTCAGTCGGGCTTTAGCGGCCGCTCGTGCCGGGAAAGCCGTTGCATCATGGGGTCGAGAGTCGGAGAGATCGAGTGTGGCAATATTCGGATATGGATGTGAAGATTGGAAGGTGAAGTTATCCTGTGAAGGGACGACAAAGTGCGTGGGCTCGTCAGATCGTAGTTGGCTCGTCGGCGCCGGTGAATCGGCCTTGACCTGGATGGCCATCTGCTGCGGTTCGGCGCTCGTTCGCGTCATCTCGGGGGATGCCGTTCGCTCCGCAGCCTTTTCCGTCTCATCTTCGCTCTCGGTGCTCTGTAGAGCGCTGTCGCGGCCTTCAAGTCGCTCGGTGGCCCATCGTCGTATCCCCCACCCCTCACCGTCACAAAGTCCCATGTTTTCCTTGTCGAGAAAGCTCAGCAGATCCTCGAGACAGTCTTGGTAGCCATCTGTGCGCGCCCTGGACTTGGCCAACGCCGATGTCTTGTAGAGCTTGGTGACAGAGAGTGCGGCAGCCTTGAAAACATCGAGAAGCTGTTCGGGAGTATCGTTCGCCATGGTTTGCTTGCTGCTGCTAGCCGCCGTCCTAGAAGAATCCATGTTTGCGACCCTCGTTGTCGTTTTGGTCGTCTTGCAGCGTGTCACAGCGTATGCTGCCTATACGTTGTTCCACGGTGGGTGGCACACGGGCCTGTGAAAGGTTATTGTGGTTGTGGGAAAGATACACAGAAGCCTTGTTCCCCGCCTGATGATTGGTCGATCCTCGATCCAAATTCTAGCAAAGTATGGTGAAATGTTGACAACGCAGGAGCGAAGTTGAGAAAGCCTGGGTTGCGGCCCCTTGAACGAATGATGACCCTGTATTCGTCGGTGTGTGTTGTGCTGCTGTTGACGCTACGTTTTAGGCTATGTTGAGTACAGATTAATAAATCCGCAGAGGCTTCGCCACGGGTGGGTGGAGGCGCTTCTTGCTAGATACGCTTTTACACGTGATGGTACAAGTAGAGACGAACGCGGGGTTTACAAGGCGGCTCTCAACGCAAGAAAACTTCAGGGCTTACACCGGCTGTGTTGGAGCCACTTCTGGCAATGCCGAGACGCGAAACCTATCCGTTTGAAATTTCAACAGCTTGACATCCTCTCTGTGCTGGCTGGCTGACCAAGAAAAAAAAAAACCATTGCTGCGTGTAGGGTAATGTGCTAGTGGGGCACAGGTGCCTGCGCTCGCGGGGCATGGAATTGGTACTGGCATTTCGACAGATTAAAAGCACGAGAGACAAGGGGAAGAAGTTAAGGCAATATGTGTAGTGAGTCGGTATTGAAGTCCCTTACCGCCGATGATGCCTCTTTTAAGACATTTGATTCGTGCAAGCGCCATGTTCCTATGCCCAGTGAATACAGGGCTGGTATCGGACTTTCTATTATCCTGTCCTACTACGCGGCAATGGGAAGGGCAACGAAGGCGCGGGCCCACATTGCCGGTACGTACCTTTTGGTCGGCATGCATGTTGCCTCCCCACTCGCTGCCTTGCCTTGTCTGCCCCAGCTCCGGCGCGCTAAACCAGACTGCGCCGGCTCTTTGGATGTGCAACTCAAGATTCCACTTAGACTCCTGGCAAAATTCACCTTTACCGCGTGAAACCACAGGATATCGTGATTTCACACTACTACCCGTCGCGACGTCGCGTTTCCATCAACACTTACATCCATTCTTCTCCTGCTTTTTCTATAGAGCTGGTCAGAGTGTCGTATTAGACGCGCCCAGGACGCACTGTCGCGTATAGAGGTCTGCCAGAAAATCGCTTGCTATCATGGCGCCCATGCTCCAATCTGACGCCGTCGACACCGACGCGTCGATGTCGGATGCGCCCGCTCATACCAATTCCGGGAGAATGGTTAGTTCCTCCTTTCACGCAAAAATCGAGTTTCGCCCGTCGCTGACGTATCCCCCAGGATGTCGATGAGACGCCCGACTACACTGACTCTGATACCAACCCCAACACCACAGCTAGCAGCGTTGCTGGTGAGCCCATCGGCGATGGTAGGAAGCGCAGATCAGAGGCCACGGCCCTGCGTCGCAGCATTTTCGGCAAAAAGCACGATCGTCTGGGCGAATCAAAGGTAGGCAGCGACAGCGTTTGCGACCGGCCTCGCATTCTCCTTGCCGCAAAGCATGCCATTGATCCTGACTCTCAATATAGGAAGACGACACGATCCGGCGTTTCCGATATCTTCTTGGCCTAACCGATCTCTTTCGCCACTTCATCGAGACGAACCCCAATCCCAAGATCCGCGAAATCATGGCCGAAATCGATCGACAGAATGAGGAAGCCACGCGGACAAAGAAGTCTGGCGCCAGACAAGGTGGCGCTACTAGCGAGAGACGACGTCGTACTGAAGCCGAAGAAGATGCTGAGCTCCTCAAAGACGAAAAGCACGGCGGCTCAGCCGAGACCGTCTTTCGGGATTCCCCTGGCTTCATTCAAGGTCAAATGCGCGACTACCAGGTTGCTGGCTTGAACTGGCTCATATCATTACATGAAAATGGTATTTCTGGGATTCTAGCCGATGAAATGGGTCTCGGCAAGACGCTGCAAACGATCTCTTTCCTCGGCTATCTTCGCCACATTGTCGACATCACAGGGCCTCATCTAGTCATTGTGCCCAAGTCCACCCTCGACAATTGGAAGCGAGAATTTGCCAGGTGGACACCAGAAGTCAATGTTCTTGTTCTCCAAGGTGCCAAAGATGAGCGTCATGAGCTCATCAACAATCGCCTGGTCGATGAAAAATTCGACGTCTGTATCACGAGTTACGAAATGGTACTGCGCGAAAAGTCGCACCTCAAGAAGTTTGCTTGGGAGTACATTATCATCGATGAGGTGAGCGAAGAGTCGGACGCAACACTGAAATGCTGTGCTAATTGTTACCACAGGCTCATCGTATCAAAAACGAAGAATCATCACTGTCCCAAGTTATTCGACTTTTCACATCGCGAAACCGCCTACTGATTACTGGCACACCCCTGCAGAACAACTTGCATGAGCTCTGGGCGCTCCTAAACTTCCTTCTGCCCGATGTGTTTGGTGATTCAGAAGCTTTTGATCAATGGTTCTCTGGTGACGACCGTGATCAAGACACTGTCGTGCAGCAGCTGCACCGTGTTCTTCGACCTTTCTTACTGCGACGTGTCAAGAGTGATGTCGAGAAGAGTCTTCTGCCCAAGAAAGAGGTCAATCTCTATCTCGGCATGTCCGATATGCAGATCAAGTGGTACCAAAAGATTCTCGAAAAGGACATTGACGCTGTCAACGGCGCCGGTGGCAAACGGGAATCCAAGACGAGATTGCTCAACATCGTGATGCAGCTGCGAAAATGCTGCAACCACCCTTATCTATTTGAAGGTGCCGAGCCCGGCCCTCCCTACACTACCGATGAACACTTGGTCTATAACGCCGGCAAGATGAAGGTCCTTGACAGACTCTTGAAGAGACTTCAGAGCCAGGGCAGCAGAGTTCTCATCTTCTCTCAAATGAGTAGATTGCTGGATATTCTCGAGGATTACTGTGTATTCAGAGAATACAAGTACTGCCGGATTGACGGCAGCACAGCTCACGAGGACCGTATTGCTGCCATTGACGAGTACAACAAACCTGGTTCCGAGAAGTTCGTTTTCTTGCTCACAACCAGAGCCGGTGGCCTCGGAATCAATTTGACGACTGCCGATATTGTTATCCTATACGATAGCGATTGGAATCCACAAGCCGATCTGCAAGCGATGGATCGTGCACATCGTATTGGTCAGACAAAGCAAGTGGTCGTTTATCGGTTCGTGACAGATAACGCCATTGAGGAAAAGGTTTTAGAAAGAGCGGCGCAGAAGCTCCGCCTCGATCAGCTTGTCATTCAGCAGGGCCGTGCCCAACAGGGTGCCAAGGCTGCAGCCAACAAGGACGAACTCTTGTCCATGATTCAACACGGTGCAGAGACAGTCTTCCAAGCCAAGGGCTCAACTGGCGACACCGATGACCTTAACGAGGACGAGATCGATGCTATTCTCAACAAGGGTGAGTCTCGTACCAAAGAGCTCAATGCCAAGTATGAGAAGCTCGGTCTTGATGACCTGCAGAAGTTCTCGTCAGAGTCTGCCTATGAATGGAACGGTGAAAATTTTGCCAATACGAAGAAGGACATTGGCATGACCTGGATCAACCCGGCGAAGCGAGAGAGAAAAGAACAATCGTACTCGATGGACAAATATTTCCGACAGGCCATGTATCCCAACCCCAAGAATGACGGCAAACCCAAGGCGCCCAGAGCGCCTAAACAGATTCCGGTTCATGACTACCAGTTCTACCCTCCCAGACTCCAAGAACTCCAGGAGCGCGAGACGGCCTATTATAGAAAAGAGATTGGCTACAAGGTCGTCCTGCCCGATGGCGAGGAAGAGACGCTTTCTGATCGTGAGGCTGAGCGGGCGTTGGATCAGCAAGAAATCGACAATGCCACGCCTTTGACCGAGGAAGAGCGCGAGGAGAAGGAAGAATTATCAACGCAAGGCTTTGGAAACTGGAGCAAGCGAGATTTTCAACAGTTCATCAACGGCTCCGGCAAGTTTGGTCGCAATGACTACAATGGAATCGCCACCGAAATCGGCAGCAAGACAGCTCCGGAAATCAAGGAATACGCCAAGGTGTTTTGGCAACGATACACGGAAATAGCCGACTACAGCAAGCACATTAAAGTCATTGAGGACGGTGAGGAGCGCACACGCCGCATTGAGCAGCAGCGCAAGCTCCTCCGGAAGAAGATGCAGCAGTACCGTGTACCGCTGCAGCAACTCAAGATTAACTACTCCGTGTCGACGACCAACAAGAAGGTGTACACGGAGGAAGAGGACCGCTTTCTGCTGGTGCTCCTGGACAAGTACGGCATCGACTCTGACGGTCTGTACGAAAGGATGCGCGACGACATTCGCGAGTCGCCTCTGTTCCGCTTCGACTGGTTCTTCCTTAGCCGCACGCCCGTCGAGCTGTCACGTCGCTGCACGACCCTCATCACGACCATTGTCAAGGAATTTGAGGACTCGGGGCGCGGCGCCAACGGCTCTGGCAGCAAGGCAAAGCGTGAACCGGAAGACGAGAATGATGAAGATAGTATCCTAGGGATGCCGGCGAAGAAGAAGTCTAAGAATGGAGTCAAGGTATGTTTCTCTGGTCATGTCCATGCAGAGCGGTGTTGATTGTGGCAAATGCTAATCTCGAATGCAGAATAAGGCACTGGATAACGTCAAGTCCAAGTCTGGCAAGGGCAGCAAGGCCAGCTCTGCCGCGCCATCCCGTGCGTCTAGTGTTGCATCTAGCAACTCCAACGCTGGCAAGAAGAAGAAATCCAAGAAATAGAGACGACAGAAAAGAATTGAGGAAATATTTTAATTGATTGTTTTGTGTGTTTTATCTCGGCAAAGGGGCTGGTATTAGAACTTGTGTGTTTTGCACAGTGTTTGTTTTACATCTATCTGTAGGTGGTCAATTAATGGCTTCCGACGAAATGGATGTGTATGATCGATGGTGTATCAGGGTACGAACTTGCTTGTGGAATTGGAGCAGAGCAAAAAAGAAAAAAGGTTGTCATGGTTGGGATTGTTTCTGTTTCGTGACAAGGGCAAGGCGACAGGCTTTGCTAGGTTTGACACATGTAATACATTGCATTTGCACACAGGCTCTTCCCTCTTTGGGCCAGCCAAGGCTACATTGAATTGCATGAACGTGTTTCAAGAACCATCAGGCTCATTTTTGTTTCCCGCCGTAACAGTACTACGCCTGGTAGACGAAAATGAAGGACCGTTGTCACATGGTTTGATTTTTGTGTTTAGCAAGTTCTCTCATTTCTTCATGTCATTGGATATACTGGGATATCTAATATCCATTGGCGGCACGCCCGCCCGCTTCGCCTCGCCGTGGCGGCCGCTCTCCACCTCTTCGCAGCTTATTGTAAAGAGCCAAGGAGACATGGCCAAACGCTACCTAGCCCTTGTTTCTAGTCTTTTTTTTCTTCTCTTGCTGACCGTTGCGTCTTCCAAACCTCCCTGTATTCCAAGGAAGTCAATAGCGGTATAGGCACCAGATGAAAATCTCGAGTATAAAATCACATTGCCCTTTGCCTGTTTTGCATTGTCGCCATATAAAATACCAGAAAATCAAAATACACAAACGCCATGACGAAATGCAAGCCCGTAGAGGCTATATAAAGCTCGTCTCGGGCTTTCATGTTGCGCTTTTTGTCGTCCAACTTTCGCTCTTTGCACCCTTGGGATCTCCATCGATTCAACGATTATTTGTGAATGGTTCACGAGTCGTCCTCGAGAGCCTGTGCAATGCAAAGTTTGGCTCAAGTAGCCCGATACAAGAAGGGCTGATCGAAAACGGAAAGGGCTCCTCCGCCTCTGGCGCCTTCAAATAACCACCTCCTTGCGGTCGCTTACTGCATTCTGTTGGCGCGTTCTCTCTCGACCTCGTAGGAGAAGTCGAAGTAGCCCTTGTCAAAGTGGTGAATGCGGACATAGCCGTCCTCTCCGCCACTGGCGTAGCTTCTGCCGGTCGGGTCGGCAGCGACGGTGTTGAGGGGACCAAAGTGGCCGCGGACACGGCCGACCTCGTCCTCAAAGATCTTGTGGTAGAAGCGCGCCTCAAACTTGCCCTGGCGGGCTGAGGTGGTGGTGACGTCCATGGCGGCCTGACCACCGCCGAGGATGACAAAGTCCTTCTTGCGGGTGATGGTGGCGCTGTTGAGAGGTGTGTCGGCGGGGTAGGTCTTGAGGACTTCGAGATCGCGAGTCGAGATGAGCTGCAGGTGAGATGGTCAGTCACGATGTCGCATCGCTCGAATGGCAAAGTTTTTAGCAGTTGATAGCTGTACATACCTTGGCAGACTTGTCCTTGCTGGCGGTGATAAAATACGTGCGGTCGGCGGACCACTGCAAGTCGACAATGGGCTGATTGAGCTCGTGGATGGGGTAGTTGACGAGGAGGTCGCCCGACTTGGCGTCGAACTGGGAGACGCTGCCGTCCTCGTGGCCGGCAATAATATACTTTGTGAGGGCGCTCCAGCCGGCGACGGTGGCCTTGCTCTCGTCGCAGACAATGGTAAGGGAGCGCTCGTCGGTCTGCTCGGCGTTGACGTCGGGGTTGATGTCAAAGGTGATGATGTTGGAAAGGTAGCCCATACGCTTCTCGGTGACGCCGAGCAGCTTGGTACCGTCCTCGTTGAACTCGACGCGCTTGACGGCCGTGGGGAACTCCCAGACCTTGAGGCAGCGGCCCGTCTTGACCTCCCACAGGCGGATCGTGTTGTCGGCGGAGCCCGAGGCGATCATGGTCGAGGTAGGGTCGACGTCGACGGTCCAGATGGCGCCGACATGGCCCGTGTACGTGCCTAGGCGCTCGCCGTTGTGCGCGAACCACGCGCAAATGGCCTGGTCCTTGGAGACGGAGAAGAGGAGATCGCCATCGAGGTTATACCTGAGGAGAAAGGGTTAGCGCGTTCTGGGGGGGGGGGGGGGTTTCCCAGTAGATGGCGACGAGAAGAGCAGGTTGATAATAGCATGGCAGCAAAGGAATGATTGGAAATGATCAATTCTTGTTGTAGCCATCATCAAAGAGTTGCTCGAATTCTCATCGCCCCTCATTTGGCGGGACCTACTTAATCTGGGTGAGGGCACGCTCGTGGCCGGAGAGGAGAATAGGTCTCATGATGTCGGGATGTCTTCGGTTACGTGAACGATGTTGATTCCCCTGTGATGTCGTAGAGAGTCTGGCTGGCGCGAGGTTTTTCGAGGAGGGGCCAGAGGAGGGGCGGGCGTGTTATATTCGAAAGGCTGTACCACGCTCTCTCTAGGATTAGACTGGCGAGTTTGAAATTTTGGCGATTGTGCGTTTTGGTGGGGCCCGTCTTGTGGCGGGGCTTTTTTTTGGCGGGTGAGAATTGACACAGGGTTGACTTCCTAATGGGGCTATTTCAGCGTGTCTGACTCACTGATGAAGTGCATCACTTGCCTTGGCGAATGATTTGTCCAAAACAACCAAGGGCTTTTACTTGGCGAGATCAGTTTTCAAGTTCTAATTTGATGAGGTTTGCGACTTGAGAGGATTCTGAGAAGTATTGTCTTCTAATCAGATGATACAAGCGAGAGCGTCGCACTCGGTTCCTGCCATATTTACACAGGGTGGCCTTTGAATCGGGAGGACGATTACAGGCTGCGCCAGATAATAGCATGATCATTTTTGGCGCTCGAATAAATTCAGTGGAAAGAAAGAGAAAATTGTCTTATCTAACAGTAAGTTACCTTGATGTAGAAGTAGTAACCTGACGAAGCTATGACGGACCTCGTAATGAGGCTTTTCTCTCGCGATCGGGCATTGAGCGTTCCAAGATAGGCTGCTGCGAAACAGTTAACACGGTTGCTGACCGTGCTCCTTGCACTCCAATCTAAAGGCGAGTCGTTTTCAGTATAGCTGGGCCCTTTTTCGTTGGCAACGAGCAAGTGTCTTGATGCAGTCTTCCTCGCAAGCTTGCGAGGCGCTCTCGCCATCGCATCGAGTACATTTCATTCGCGCATAAAGCTCCCGCATCAAGTGGAGTCGTAATGCGCATGTTTTTGCTATGCAGATGATGGTTTTTGAACTGAGAGCCCTCTATAGGCATTGATGGGCTCCTATCCTGTTGTACGAAAAGCGCGGATTGGTCGAGCACTCCTAGTTAAACAAAGGCGTTCACCATGGGGCCGTGCAATCGAGCACTCAATTGAATTCTTGTATTTACTTTGAGTAATTCTTCTCTTAAACTTCTTTAACTAGCTTTCTCCTATACTAGCTTCATACTGCTAGGATCACCGGAGACGGCGACTCATTTAGAACTACTTGTACGATCTTGTACAAGTAGTAAAGTAGCTATATTATGCTAGTATCAACGTCTAAGCGTATATAATACACAAAATAGACACAAATCCACTTTCGTACCCAAGAAATTTTCTACCTGATTGGCCTGAACCCGCGCGGCACAATTGCTCGGCGGCTCACATTGCTGTAAGGATGCCAGTCAGTTTCAGTCATCACTGTTGCCCAAGTGACATTACTCCAAGGCTGGTAATCAGCCTCGCAAACAGTTCCCGGCTCAGGCATGGTTCCGTTTACCCAATACTCGGTAAATCTCTGCACAATGCACTTGGACGGGATACCAATAGTGCAATGCTAAAGAATAACGCGGGTTAGCAAACAAAGCGGAGAAGAAACCAGGTCCGAAAAGACGTGTTTTCACTTACACCGTAGGCATTCAATTCCAGGACGGTGCTGCCCTGAATGCCAGAGCTGACGTTGCGAGCGGAGGCTATTGGGGTTGCGCCGTCGTACGTGTTACCGACGACGAGAACGGGCTTTCGCGGGGCAGCCTGGAAGTTGCCCTTGTAGCGTTCCTTGGGTTCAACCTTCCACTGCGAGCAAGTCATGCTGGCGGACGCAAAAAGCGGACCCATGATGCGGCTGACGTTGTATAATCTCTCCTGAATGGGCATGTACTCCTCTAGCGACGAGCGACGCTCGATGTAGTCGGAACATCGGATGCCGTGAGAAACTTGTTGGTCTTGTGTATCTTGATCTTGTGTGTCTTGGTCTTGTGTGTCTTGGTCTTGTGTGTCTTGGTCGTCTTCAGACAAGCCCAACCATTTCTTTATAAACCCTTGGTCGTAGTCTTCCTTGGGCCCAAGTAGCATGTCAATACCCGCGGTAAACACGGGCCAATCATTGGAGTCGTATAGAACCGCGCTTGCCCTGTTGTTGAGCGTGTGACTGTTTAAGATGCCACTGCCATCCGGAAAGGGGAGGGGGTTGTAGCGAAGTTTCTCGTAGAGAGACCAGTACAATTCCTCGAGCTCGGCGACCGATTTGCCGCGACGCGACAGGGCGCATTTATCGGCATTCTTGAGGCAGTGCTCAAAGATGCCGGAAAAGACTTGATCGGTCTGACTCCATCCTTCATATTCGCTTATTCAGTGTCAGCAGCCTCTGCAGTTTTAAAAGGTTTCGAAAGATTGGCTTACGCTTCGCCGTGCATGTATTCATGGGGATTCTGGACACCGTCTAGAATGGCGCCTTCAATCTTTTCAGGGAACATGGAGATGAGAGTGGCACCTAACGTAGTACCGTAGGAAAGACCTACGGAGTGTTAGTAAAAGTAATTTGAAAAAAAGGAGAGGCGAGAATACCCCAGTAGCGGATCTTATTCTCTTCGCCGAGTGCTGTGGCGACCGACACAACATCGCGCACGGCGAATGGTGTATTAATGAGAGCGCCAGTCTCGTTTTGTGTTTTAGCGCATGCCTGAGCAAAGTTATTCGCAGCAGCCCAAAGGTAGCCCAAGTTTTCACGATCCTCGGGCGGAGGGTTTCTGTTAAGATCAATCAATGCTTGCTGCGCCTCAAGGTTGGAGGTGAAGCACTGAAAGGGAAGCGTGGTGGTAGTTCCGCTATGTAACGTATTAGTATTGACGGAAAGGTTTCGGGCGCATTTGCCCTATTATCTCTGGAAAAGATACCGAGGATCAAAGGCGACAATGTCAAATTGCCCCCCAGACATCCTTTTCACTCCAAGTTAGCATTGGACACCATGCAGAATTAGGCAACACAGCACAGTTTATTCTTACATGTTTAGAATCGGGCCGTTTCCCGCTGTTGATGTAACTGCACCCAAACCGGGTCCGCCGTAGTTCATCATGATGCTACCTAAAAATGGCTGCTTGGTGGCTGGGACGCGGATCAGGTTGAGCGCAACCGTCTTGTTGCTCTTGTCATCGGTGTAATCGCGAGGGACGTTTAGCTGCGCGCATTCTACTGGGAGAATAGCGTTCTTATTCAATTCGGAACTGCATTCTGTCCATTTGATGGAGGATCCAGTAGAGTTGAGGCTGCTGTTGAGGCCAGAGACGGCGGGTACGGCCTGGGCGTAAGTAGCAAGCCCGAGTATAGGCAGAGATGCTTTGAGTAGCACCATTGTTGTGAGTGTTTGAGAGGGGAATCGCCAAGTGAAGAGCAGAGTATTGAAGATGTAGATGGATATTGGTGATGCCGGGAATTACGAGCAAGACAACGGGAATTTGTTAAGCTTAAATAGAGCTCGGCGTAGATTCACCTACACAGGGCGAAATAGTCATTAATACATGATCAAACGATGCTGACTCGATCGGCTGCGATGGGTAGCCAAGATCAAAAAGATACACCAGCATAGCAGGGCGAGTCTGGCGTGGGTCGTGCTGCGCAATTGAGGGTACCGTGGTCTTGGTCGTCACACGTGAGATGATCATCTTCGTGAGCTCATTAAATACCGGGATGCTTTCTCTGTGGACTTGGCTGCTGCGCCCGGTTTATCCATGCCTTTGAACTGCCGAGGAGAGAGGAGGAGCAAGCGGTAAACTTGTTTGGTTCCGTAGCAACAACGACCAAAGTCCTTTGTGTTGGTCTTCTACGTTTAGAAGAAAAAGCCCAATACTTGGGTACGAAAACTGTAATCGGCCCGTATATACCACATTTCATCTATATTGTGAAATAATTGTAAGGCTTTCCAAGGCCTCCTATCCGTGGGTGACAGGTGACAAGACTTGTCTGCCGCATTTCACCGGCTCACCACGGAGAATTCGGCAAGCAGTTCAATATACACGGGAGTGGGGGCGTAGGGATTTATTACTGTCACGCCAAAAAACACAGACGCCTGGTCCTTAGCGTACAGTTATTGTCCCTCATATGTGACAATTACCATGTTCAGTGATCCATGCATTGGACATCCTTGGTAACTAGCTAGTCCATGAATAAGGCCTTAACTAGCCACTAGTTTGCCGCACCTTTGCCACAGTATGGATTATGCACCCCAACTCTCACCGGGCGTCGGCCTCGGAGGATTAAGTCATGTCTGGTTACAATGAGCAAGGCGCAGCAAAAGCTCACTAGGGACCAACGGGAGGAGGTGGGTAGGCAAAGGTTGGCAGTGCTGGAATCAAGTTTCATCAGAGATTGTCCGGGTACCCGCTTGGTGGGTATTATACTCTCATTCTTTTCACGGCAAATGAAGAAATGATAATTTTTGGAATTTTCTTCATGAATTTTCTTCATGAAAAGTACGGAACCACTTTGAACGAAATCATGTGTTGTGATGTGTTATACCAGGAAGTAAAGAGAGGTCTGGATCTCTAGTCAAGCGGCTGGGCTTTGCCCGAGAAAACATTCTGCCTCGAAAACGTTTTCAATCGGCCAACAGGCATCCTTGAGTGTGCCTCGAGTGAAGAGCCCAAAGATGTCAGTCCTTTCTGGCAGCTTGGCTATAAGTGAAAGTCTTCCGCCAGGGTACGTGCTTTCAAGACCAAAATCAACTGACTGTAGTCTTGAAAGAAGCGAGATGGGTAAGACTCAGGCAATTGCAGCAAATGTTCTTTACAATACAAAATGATTATGAAGCTGTCTAGAGTTACTTGGGCCTCTCAGGTGCGTTGGTTTATTACAAAAATTGTGACAGCAGGTGCAAGTCCTACCGTCTGGACAGCGACGCCGACTACGCTTCACTACAGCACAAACGCATAGATGGGGTTCACTGCCCTGCATGCAGATTTAGTTAGACAACAAGCTACATGGAGAGCCCTTGTGCAGAAATATGACATCTTGTGCTTTATTCACCTGTACGTAGTACTACGTACTGCATATGCATCTACCCCCTGGGCTTCAATGTTCACATCTCGCCCCGGCAAACCACCTTGACCTTGGCCACTTTACAAAATCAAAATTACGAATCATGACGACAAATCAGTGCAAGAAGCAGCCATTGCTCCTCATTACCTATTCACGCTCGGCCTCAAATCTCTTTGAGAAGGATTCTTAGCTTGCCCGAGCAGCAAGAGGCCGTCTCTAGAGAGAGCGGAGGCTACTTTTTCTTTCCAGCGGCTGTCAGCATAAAAGATGATGGTATACTGCGCCAACCGCGCACGGAAATGGAGGGAGAGCGAGACTGAGGAGCTGCGCCAAAAGTACCAGTCCTGTTACGACGAGCTCCAGGAACTGCTCGACGTGGCTGACCAGCAAGACAAGATGGCCGTTACAAAGTAACATGCGCCCTTTATCATGTCGTCTACGGCCGTGAAAGTGCCAGAGCGATACCGCGTCGCCAGCCGTCCACCTGACTTGCAGCCCAATTTCTCTACTCTGCCAAATGAGCTTTTGCTACAGTGTACCCCTGCGTTCCCGATCCGACACCCTGCTTTGGCATTCCCGTTGTATTATCGAGTCAGGCTGTTATTCTGTGACGGCGACATGGCCAAGTTGGAGAATGAAAGGGTGTCCGCATCTTGTGCAATGCCCAGTTCAGGATGCGTCGATAAGATGGACGAGATGCTGTTTGGATGGCGCATCTCTGTCGAGTACGAGACGTTGTTGACAACAGTCACAATCGCCGTCGCGAGAGGCCCATGGACTCCAGCCTTCTTCAGAATCTGTGTCAGCTTGGAAGTCCCGTCCGCATCCTGTGTATACTTGTTGTCCGTGACATCGTAAAGGAGCCTGGATTCGATTATGGGGTAAGCAAGAATTCACAAACAGGCGGAAGAGGCGGAAGAGGTGTGGACAGGTCTCACGCAGTTACAAGAACAACGGCTGGGTCGATGATAGGTTCGCTGTTGCGCTCGGCAACCATGATGGAGTTTGCCAGAGCTACGACGCGAATGACATGATTAAAGTTGTGGGATGCGTCGGAACCAGCCATGTGATTCTTGTCCGAGATTGCAATAGACTCTAAGACGCTGTCTGTCGGGACATGTTGGACTCGGCATGCGGCGCGGGCTGCCAGTATAATCTTGGCAAGCGCCTCCTTCGTGTAAAACTGTAGTCACTCGGAAGAGGTTTGTAGTTATCTCGTCAAGGGGCGGGGCGGGCCAGAGCGAAAACAAGAGAAGAAGAGAAGCATACAGTGGGTGGCCAGGTCCTATTTTCCAGGTTGCCGGCTAGCCCAGGCAAAGGGCCGGAACTCGTTGCCGTGTCTTACACATGACCATTACCAGGCCGCTGACCGCAAGTGACTCAAGATATTTGACAGGGATCTCTGTATTGAAAAATCGCGGCTGACTTAGTAATAATAACAGACTGTGCGTCACAAGTATCCTCGTTCAAGGTGGCGCTCGGCGATGGAGCTTTCTCTGTACTTGACCTCATCATCGTTGCAAACTACTCACCCTTCTACAGCTAACTATTAGTTATGGAACATCTAAAGGAGAGTATATACGGCCTGAGGGTTACGCCGCGCGCCCGAACCACCCCCATGCAGGTCCTGGCTGTCGGGCCCTCCAGGTCAGGCACAAGCTCCCTACGAGAAGCACTACTTCAGCTCGGCTACCATCATACCTACCACGGGTTTGACACTGTGGTCTACCCAGAAGACGACATCATCTGGCACAAGCTCAGGCTCAAGCGCGAGAAGCTGGGCCCAGGATCTCTGACGGCCGCCGACTTTGACCAGGTAATTGGCCACTGCGCCGCCATGACCGACCATGCAGCTACCGCTTTTGCCCTGGATCTCATCGCGGCTTATCCAGACGCCAAAGTCATTCTCAATGTCCGAAAGGACGTCGACGCGTGGCACAGGAGCGTCATGCAGACTTTCGTGCCGCTGCACCGGAGCTGGAAGTTTTGGGTCCGGAGCTGGTTCTGCTCCGAGCTGTTTTGGGTCCGGGAGGGCTTCATGCGCGGCAACTGGGACAAGTTTTACCGAGGCGACTTTGAAAAGCACTCGCGCACCGTCTTGGAGGAACACTGCCAAGCGGTTAGGTCGCAGGTTGCACCGGAGAGACTGTTGGAGTGGGAGGTTCAGGATGGGTGGGAGCCGCTGTGCCAATTTCTCGGCAAAGCAGAACCGGATCGGCCCTTTCCTAACTTGAATGCAGGACTAATAAATTACGAGAAGCTCTTTCAAGAGCGAATTGCGCGCGCTGACGGAAATATGCTCCGGCTATTGGCGGGGTTCGCAGTTGTCGCGATTGCTTTCGCTTATACCAAGTATTTTGTGCTGTAATTAAAACAAGTGTTGGCCAAATACCTGCTGCAAAAAAGAGCTCGTATAATCTGTACAGATTAGACATTTATCATCGTGTTACGCCTGACTGAGTTAGTGTGCAGGTCAATGTTTCGCATTCAACCATGGCTGCTGTGCAAAAAAAAAAAAAAAAAAACAAAACAAAAAACGGGTATGAATACCGTCGCTGGTATTGACAGACCCTATCAAATGCCTGGATCGTGGATCGCGAGTATCACAATGTCCTACTTCCAATCAGGGCGGAAGGTGAGCTTTATTCTGATGAGTGGAGGATCGACCAGCGATGCGGACGAGCCTCTACTAGCCACGCCGACATTGGCATTCCAGAAGCAGTCCTTGCTGCTGGACGGCTACCTGAAAGCCGTTCTACCATCGTTCATGGTCCCCGCCGTCTTTGGCCAGTTCCTTCACGCGTGGTCCGGCAACGACGGCGTCATCGGACCCTGCATGAATGTCGTTCCAGTGCATGTGCGGCAATCTCAAGGACTCACGCGACGATAAATAGTTGAGGGGATCCAGCTCCAGCATGCTGAAACTGCGTCGGCGGACGCGCTAGGCTGGAGCGACATTGTGTCCAACTGCACAGATTGACCTGCGGCGACCGAGGTGGATTCAGTGGTTCTGCAACAAAACTTTGATCGCGACAATCAGAGTCGTCAGCGACGGCATCATCTGTAAAAAGGAGATGCCGATGATCTCGAGCTGGGCCGTGTTCCCGATGCTGCCGGTGACGCATCCGAGGAAGAGCAGGCTGGATGCACTGCTTCTGATGTCGTCGAGATATCGAGGGCTGCGTGACCCCGTCAAGATGCTGAACAATTTTGCACGGGCACTGGAGCTATTAGAGAGCCATCCAGACGAGACGTTGGACAGCAAAGGGCTGTGAAAGCATCTATCGTGATAGATATGAAGATGAGGACGTCTCGAATAAAAGTCATTCGTTCCAGCAATTGCGTGCCAATAATTTGTCGACTGCCCAATGCCATGCCGTCCCTGGAGGTGCCGTCCCGAAGAATTCCAATTACAAAATCCATTGACTAGTCACAATGTTGCCATGCTGGATCGGGTCAGAGCAGGAACGCCACCGCCGCGTTGTGACCGAGTTCCCCGCAGTCAAGTCCGGGCCGGCTCCGATCACGTTTTGCGCCGGGCCATAGTGAGCAGTGCGCGGTGCGACAGGGTCTGCGACATGCGCAGAATTAGTAACAGGAATTGACAATGAGAAGGCGCGGGGTAGCATCACCCACACCAGATGCATCCTAAGCCAGGATTCTCCGAGAGTAGTGTAAGCTGGGGTGGTGCAACGTTGTCTGGCGTGCTGGCAACGGAGCGGACCATTGCGGACAATGCCACTGCTGCAATCGGCCCGCACCATCGAGTCAATCTATGATTTGTATGTGACGGCGCTGTAGGTTTTGTGTGAAATGTATAGTCGGGCTTCATGCCCCCTCGCGGCTGTTTCTACAGCAAGGTTGGGTATGCGACGCATAGTCAGATCAGACTCAAAAAAAAAAAAAAAAAAGCTCTCTCTAGATTTGGACGAGCGGCAGCGAAGCAATCAAAGCAATCAGCATGGCCACTATCCATCCCATCTTGGCCGAGCCTAATTGTGGCCGGATTTAGCGTCGTGGCTCGTGGGTAAGGGCAGCTGCCACATGGCTGGAACATGGCTGCAGCAGGGTGCCAGGATCTTGCATTGCTGTTTGTCATAGCATGATGCCTTTGACAAAGAGGTGGTGGCAAAGAGCAGGCAATGGTTCGGAGCGCGGACGGCAGCACCGGAGGTTGTGACGGGACACGGCAGGTCGAGCTGATGCATTTCCAACCCCGCAGAATCAAGGGAGGGACCGTCGGAGGGTCGCCTCGTGGTAAATAATATATAAGAGAGGCACGAGTCGGACCTGTACATGGAAGAGTTGGGTTCTGATGATGGTACCGAGTAATCTATCCAAGTAACTAGTGCCCCCACGACAGTGGCACATATCGCGCGGGACAAAAAAAGGCGGGCGCCTTTGCCATGGTCATTTGATGAGCAACGAGTGTCGACAACCAACCACAAAGGTGTGACAGAGCCGTGAGAAAACTCCATCAAGGGACCCGCGAGGAATCAGAGCGAGAGATAAAGATAAATAGCGCCATCGAGACCAAGTTAGTCACAGTAATCCGTATCCGCAGCGGACCTCGACCGACAGGGGCGACGACTCGACGAGCTCGAAATCCAAGGGAGGAAAAGTCAAATCGAACCAATTGGGTGCCGGCGGCGAGCTTTTTCGAGCCCTCAGGCCTTCTTTTCTTATTTAGTACGGCACCGACGAACCCGTGTGGCCTGTCAGTTCAACACTAGACGGCAAGATTTTCTCGCGCCACGATCTCGCGCGAGTAAGAGACTTTGAATCAGCAGGCAAGCTAAAGCTTGGACAAGTCTGCACATTTTTTCTTTCCCCCCCATCGGTTCATCTCTGCCGACATTCAACACGCATCTTTGTCGAGACAAGAACCAGCAGCCAATGTCTTGCCACAACCAGGCGAGTGCTGCCGCGCAGGCTGCGAGGAGGACCTGCAGCGGCCAACGACGTGGCGTCTGCTTGCTGAGCACAAGTAGGCGGACGAGGAGCGACTTGATCAAGGTTGTGTCTGTATTGCCAACCGCGTCGAGCTGTTCTGCTTCCAAGGTGGCTGGTGCTTCAAGGCACAGCCTTGCAGCTTATTCTTCTTCACTACGGATAGAAGCTCGCCTCTTCAGCACTGTAGCCACCAAAGCCAGTGCTAATTTCACCCCGCTATCGCTACCCACATGCTTGCCCGCTTGTCCGGTTGCTGCCCCTCCTCATCGTTCCGACAGCTCGACTTTTACTTCTTCTTCCCTTGGTCGTCCTTGCGCTTCTTTGTTGTCCGCCCAATCTTCTCCTTTCTCTTCAAGCCGCGGCACAGGACGCTTCTTCTCTACCACGCCCGCAGCCATGGTCGCCACCAAACTCGATGGCAACGCCATCGCCAAGAGTATTCGTGAACGCATCGGTCGCGAGATTGCTGAGCGTCAAAAATTGAACCCCCGATACCGCCCCTCTCTCAAGATTGTCCAAGGTACGAAAGCTCACATGAAATAACGTTTGATCGCTTCAATCATGCCCTGAAAGCTTGCATTTTGCCCACGCCTTACCGTCTTCTCTGGCTCTAGCTGCTAACTTGCTCTCCTCATAGTCGGCGACCGTCCCGATTCCAGTTCGTCACAGCTCCCGCAATCACCCAACCCACCCACCTCCGCAAACTGACTCATCCATCCACAGGCACCTATGTTCGCATGAAGCTCAAGGCTGCTCAAGAGGTATGCTTAGTGCCGTTTAGCTACTTGTCTACTTGTTGCCCAGCTCTAACCCTCGCAGGCCAATATTGACTGCGAGCTCATCTCTCTCCCCGAGTCCATTTCCGAGCCCGAGATTCTCGACCTCATTCGTCGACTCAACCACAACTCCTCCGTCAATGGCATTCTCGTCCAATTGCCTTTACCCTCACACCTTTCCGAGTACGCCGTTACCTCTGCTGTTGCCGACGAAAAGGACGTCGACGGCTTTGGCACCAACAATATTGGTGAGCTCGCCAAGCGCGGTGGCACCCCTATCTTCACACCATGCACCCCCAAGGGTGTCATGCACCTCTTGAAGGAGGCTGGCATTAGTCTGGCTGGCAAGTACGCCGTTGTTATCGGCCGCAGCAACATTGTCGGCAGCCCCGTGAGCTACCTGCTGCGCAACGCAGATGCCACCGTCACCGTCTGCCACTCCAAAACCGCTGGTCTCGAGAATCACATCAAGGCCGCCGACATTGTCATTGCTGCCATTGGCTCTCCTCACTTTGTCAAGGGCGAGTGGCTCAAAGAAGGCGCCGTCGTTATCGATGTTGGCACCAACTTCATACCTGACGCTAGCAAGAAGTCTGGTCAACGTCTCGTCGGCGACGTCGACTTTGAGCCTGCTTCCCAGGTCGCCTCGGTCATCACCCCCGTTCCTGGCGGTGTCGGGCCCATGACTGTGGCTATGCTCCTCGAAAATGTTGTCGAGGCTACCAATGTCTTCTTTGAGAAAGAGAAGCTCCGCAAGACTGTTCCGTTACCCCTCCAGCTCCTCGATCCTGTACCCTCCGACATTGCTATTTCTCGCGCCCAGACTCCCAAGCAGATCACTCGCATTGCCTCCGAGGTCGGCATCGCTCCCCACGAGCTTGAGCCCTACGGCGCTTACAAGGCCAAGGTTGACCTTGGCCTACTCCAGCGTCTTGAGCACCGCGACAACGGTCGCTATGTTGTCGTCACCGGCATCACCCCCACTCCTCTTGGCGAGGGCAAGTCCACCACTACTATGGGTATTGCCCAGGCCCTGGGTGCTCACCTCGACCGCGTCACTTTCGCCAACGTTCGACAGCCTAGCCAGGGACCGACCTTTGGCATCAAGGGCGGTGCTGCTGGTGGTGGCTACAGCCAGGTCATTCCCATGGACGAGTTCAACATGCACTTGACTGGCGACATTCACGCCATCACCGCTGCCAACAATTTGCTGGCTGCTGCCATTGAGACTCGCATCTTCCACGAAAACACCCAGAAGGATGCTGCTCTCTACCGTCGCCTTGTTCCCGCCAAGAACGGTACACGCAAGTTTGCTCCCATCATGTTCCGCCGTCTCAAGAAGCTCGGCATTGACAAGACAAATCCCGATGACCTGACCGAGGAAGAAATCAGCCGCTTTGCCCGTCTCGATATTGACCCCGAGACGATTACCTGGAGACGTGTTCTCGATGTCAACGATCGCCACCTCCGGGGCGTCACTGTTGGTACAGCTCCCACCGAAAAGGGCCAAACCCGCGAGACTGGCTTCGACATCTCCGTTGCCAGTGAGTGCATGGCAATTCTGGCCCTTAGCACCAGTCTTCCTGATATGCGCGAGCGTCTTGGTCGTATGGTTGTTGCCACTTCTCGCAAGGGCGACCCGGTCACTTGCGACGACATTGGCGCTGGCGGTGCTCTTACCGCTCTCATGAAGGACGCCATCAAGCCCAACCTGATGCAGACTCTCGAGGGCACACCCGTCTTTGTTCACGCCGGCCCCTTTGCCAACATTTCCATTGGCCAAAGCTCCATCATTGCTGACCGACTTGCTCTCAAGCTTGCCGGTACCGAACCTGGTGAAGATGCCAAGGAGAAGGCTGGCTTCGTCGTTACCGAAGCTGGCTTTGACTTTACCATGGGCGGCGAGCGTTTCTTCAACATCAAGTGCCGCGCTTCCGGCCTTGTTCCTGACGTGGTTGTCGTCGTCGCCACTGTCCGTGCTCTCAAGGTTCATGGCGGCGGGCCTCCTATCGCCCCTGGTGCTCCCCTGAATGCCGTCTACAGGGAGGAGAATATTGACATTCTCCGTGCTGGCTGCGTCAATCTCAAGAAGCACATTGGCAACGCCAAGTCGTTTGGCGTGCCCGTTGTTGTCGCCATCAACAAGTTCGCCACCGACACCGATGCCGAAATCCAAGTCGTTCGCGAGGAGGCCATTGCTGCTGGCGCCGAGGACGCCATTCTGTCCAACCATTGGGCCAAGGGCGGTGCCGGCGCCGTTGACCTAGCCAAAGGTGTCATTGCTGCTAGCGAGAAGCCCAAGGAGTTCACCCTCACCTACGGCCTCGACGGCACCGTGCAGGAGCGCATCGAGGCTATTGGCAAGAAGATGTATGGTGCTGCTGCCGTCGAATTTAGCGAGCTGGCACAGAAAAAGGTCGATACCTACACCAAGCAAGGCTACGGCAAGCTTCCCATTTGCATCGCCAAGACACAATACTCGCTGTCCCACGATCCCGACCTGAAGGGCGCCCCTACTGGCTTCACCATTCCCATCCGTGATGTCCGCATGGCCGCTGGCGCTGGGTATCTGTATGCCCTGGCTGCTGATATCCAGACCATCCCTGGTCTGCCCACTGCTCCTGGCTACCTCAACGTCGATGTTGACCTGGAGACTGGTGAGATTGACGGCCTCTTTTAAGGGATACAAAACCAAATATACCTACTTCAACACATTTCTTTTCATCTTACGCATACTTATTAGCACTTGAACACTTGGCTGGTGTGCAAATGCATCATGCAACCGAGAGACACTCAACGTATCATATGTAGCATTTTTCGGGAAATTGAACGGGGAACGGAACAAAAGAGTTTGAGCTACGTGAAAATGGGACAGATTTAACGAGGGGGTATGATATGTTTCTTCAACAGCAAATGGCGTAAATATCCCGCAAAGGTTTTCGGTTTCTTTTTTTCTATAACTAGTTGGTTGATATACTCGAGCACATCATGGCATTTGCCACTACATGCAAACTTCATTCATCATAGCGCAAGGAATGTTGATGGAAGTGAACCAATAGCACGCACGGCTGAAGCGGTTGGTTGCCTGCTCATGCCCACCTGAGACGTCCACCGAGAGCTGTTTGCTTGCTGCAAACACACAACTGGCCGGCATACAAATATACTCTTGAAAGATTTATGTAATCATGAACGTCATGATCGTTGCAGTGCTGGCACTTACGTCTATAAGCCGTGGCGAGCCGGGTAAATAGCCTGCTGCGCAACATTGCCAGGGCAAAGCAGAGCGGCTCCCGGTATATTGTTGTGCGTACGTGTGGAACAAGCCCATCCACTCTCTGCTGATGGCCTGGTAATACTGACTGGCGGATTTTCAAACCTCGTAGCATGGATATCGCAGTTGCCAATGGGCGACCATATCTACAACTTTGCCAGCATCATAGTCAGACGTTTCTCGCTGTCAGAGAAATGGCTTGATTATATCGAGTCAGTCTTTCCAGCCAAAGAAGGCTCCATCAGATTAACAGAATTTTCGCTCACATGGAAACCAGGGCCATGGAAATGAACGTGCGGTTCCGTACCCGGCACTAGTTGATCGAACGACTCGGCGACGCCTTTCTCATCGTCAGCCCCAAACTCATGGTATTACACATAGACAACGCCGAGCTCAACTACCAGGTCCTCCACCAGTGAGAGCGGGTTTCCAAGTGGCAACCTAGGTATGAAATACTGCGCGTGTTTTGGCCTAACATCGTTACCACTGAAAGTCACGAATAGCGCCGCCACCGGCAGCTCCTTCACCGAGGACAAGACAGCGCTCGTATTCCAGGAGACAGTCCGACAGACCCTAGGCATGCTGCAAAAATGGACTGGCGAGGCCGAAGAATTGACAGATTTAGCGCGGGAAACCCCGTCGACCAGCAGAATACTGCCGTCGGTCAACGAGGACGTGACCAAGCTAATGCTGAACATCATCAACTTTATCGGCTATGGGGTGCCTATGCTATGGCCCCGAGAGACTTTTCCAGAGAACAGGGATGCTTCGCTGGCCAATTTTCGTCGCTCATGGCTCCAGCGGGCTATCAGGTTGCATTTCTGGATGCCGCCGCGGTGTGCTGCATCACATCACCTTGGTGCTGTTGTTTCCGATCCGATTTGGCTTCTTGGTACGTCGCAGTCCCAGTGTACAATAATTGTTGGAGAGGAAGAAGCTTACCACATAGGCAGCCTGTACGCCGTTCAAAAGTGCGGGAGAGGCAGGCCGAGCAGCAAGAGATACCTCAAATATACAAACGAGCTCCTCGATAAGCGACTGGCCAAAGACAATGAATTAGGGCCGGAGATGAAGAACCCGGGCATGGATTTTCTGGGCCAGCTGATGCGTACGGGCAACGGCGGCGAACTGGACTGCAGCTCCATCAGTGGCAACTCGTTCATTCTGCAGCTGGCCGGGCACGAGACAACGGCCGACGCTCTGTTGTACACTGTAGTGTTCCTGGCATTTTTTCCGGAGGCTCAGCCGCTGCTACAACAGGATTTGGACGCGGTGCTGGGCGACATGGAGCCGACAGAGTGGTAGTACGGCAAGGTAGTCACCGCGCAGCTGGCGAGCCACGTTGGGGCGGCCATCTACGAGACATTGCGATTGATGCCTCCGGTTATGATCTTGCCCAAGTTCGCGGCGCAAGATCAGGTGGTGACCAAGGACGGGCAGCAGTACACGGTACCCAGCGGCGTACCGGTGTTGGTCGAGGCCATGTGCACGGCAATGGACCTGCGATACTGGCTGACGGGCCTGAGCCAATACGAGACAGGCAAGACAGACCTTGCCGACTATCTGCCACAGCGGTGGTTCCGGGAATTTGATCAGGACGCAGGAAAGGCCGCAGCAAGCAGCCTCTCGAACAAGGCCGAGGAAGAGTTGTACGACAGCGGCCCGATGATGAGCGGCAAGCTGTTTCGACCAGTGCCAGGAGCGTATATGCCGTTTAGGGACGGATCACGCATTTGCATCGGACGACGGATGGCGCAGTCGGAGATTATGGCGGCGCTAGCGGTACTGTATCGGCGACACAGCATCGAGCTGGTGGTGGACATGGAGGACGTGCAGGAGAGAAGCGCGCAGCGGGTGCTGTATCTAGCAGCGAGACGTAAGACTCTGGCCACACTCAAAACGGCGAGAATGACAACGACGCTGAAGCTGTTGGATGGGCAGCAAATCTGGTTGCGGATTGCAGAGCGAGGAGAGGAGAGGTTTGTGAGTTGGATGGATTGAGTGATTATGAGGGAAGGATGGTGATGATGTTTGAATGTAGCAGCTGTGCATATAATTGCGTGTACATGTTTGCGGGTGCTCCGGAGTTGCAAGGTTCAAGTTGGGTTGAAACTGGGCTTAGTTTGCAATCAGAGTCCAAATGATGCAACAGTGTGTCGTGGTGGCCAGCGCAAGTCAGATGAAAGGCAACCGTGGGCATCTACGAGACAAGAGGCTTACTGGCGGCTGGGCCGAAATAAGACTGGGGTAGCCGGCAGCCGGCAAACCAGCGGGGGCGGGAGGCAAGGGAAGGAAGGCAGCTAGCAGACAAGCGAGGGGAAGAGTGACTAGAATAATTACAAGCTGACGGCCCGGCAGGAGGAGCAAACGGGATATGGGTGGGAAAGAATGGACAAAAAGTGTACGGAGTAATCCGTAGAGTGGCAGCTGGCAGCTGGCAACTGGCAGCTGCGAGGTGGACCGCGTTGGGTACGCGTCGCGTAAACAGGGCCTTTGGCAGCTAATCGAGGGCATCGTCAACCCTTGCTTCTTTACTTTTGCTCTGAATTGAAAGAGTTTAGTGCCGACAAAGATGAAGATTTTCCCTCTGTTTTTAACGACTTAGCTCCAGTCATGTAGAAACCTGACCCTTGCTGATTCCCAGCTCTCCATCGTCGAGTGCAAAAGGTACACCTTGCTAATTGCTCCAGCAACAAAACACACCCCTAATAAATGACCCGCTGTAACCACACCACACACCCGCCGTTTCCGGTGCTCACTGGCTCTTGAGCACGCTTGTAATAGACAGTAATCGCGCTAGACACTGCAGCCACGCCCATTTCCCAAAACAAAAAAGGTAAACAAGCCATCAAAAGGCTGGCCGTTGAGGGATTCCGCCATGATCACTTCTCTGCCTTGAGTCCTCGATTCTTCAGTCTAACTAACCAATGAGGTACCTATAGTCTCCCAACCCCCCCCATTTCTTCTACGCGACATCTCACCCATCAAGCATCTTATTTTGTCCATTTATTCCACCAGCCCCCAAAGCCATTTTACCTCTGCTCTGTTGGCTTACAACCCCTGTACAGAAAAAAAAAAAAAAGAGCTGTCCTGCTAGGTAGGTACCTGACCACCGCCGCCCACTTGCCCATAATCCGAGGTCCTCGCCTACTTACTTCTTGTCCCCCCTCACCTTCTTCCTTTTCCTCCTTCTCATCTAAACAAAAAAGGACCATCTTGTTATTCATCTGGCTTCATAAGATCAGTGTGCTTCCGTGTCGCTTATTCCCACGGCGCATCATCCGCACCACATATTTTCTTCTTTTATTAACAAAGCTTTTTCAAAGCCTTCTATACAATACTTTTTCCGTCCGGAAAAAAACACTTGAATCAGTTTGAGCTCGATCCCGCTTTCGCCATGTCCTCTTCCAACAACAGCAATGCTTGGCTCAAGGCCAAGAAAAAGACCGAGCTTAGCGAAATCGCCGACAAGATTGGTCTTAAGAGGTAAATTTTCTTCTTTTATTTCGCATCACCACTTTCTGTCGTCGGCACTTGGGCTTTGTTGGCGCATCGTGCGCCTGCTGCGCATTGCCGTTTGCTGCTGTATCGGTCGCGGCGCGCGCATTGCATCGCATCGCGCCAAATTGGTCCAACTCCTCCTCTCGCCGCCGCCTCATCGCATTCGCCACCAGCTATCGCTGCGCGCATCCACATGGCTTCCCCGGTGTATCCTCACGCCTTGCTATTGCGATGCGCTTGGCTCACTTCAATACACTCTGCATGCAAATTCTGCCCCCAGTTGTGCAAACCACTGTGCGACTATTGCCGCACCTCCTACTGGGTGCTTTCTCATGACTACGAGCTTCGCGCAACAATATGCGATCCACTCCCAGAGCTTCACCCGTCGCAGTCGCTACTCGCGCGCTCTTTCAGCTACTTTCATGCTAACCAATCACGCGCAGCTACAAGGATCTCAAGAAGAGCGACCTCGAGGCTGCTCTCGACGACTTCATTTCTCAGCATGCCTCGCGTTTCTCTGCCAACCCCGACCTCGCCGGTTACTTCACCAGCCGCTCCAAGGCCCTCACCTCCCCCATTAAGAAGGAGAAGGATAGCGTAAAGGACGATGTTGAAAAGTCCCTCAAAGTCGTCAAGCGTAGAGTCACCAAAGCTGCCGACGAGATTGCTGCCGAGTAAGTAGCTTCATCGCTTCTCCCGAACTTTTGTCGCCAACGACCAGAGTCCACTAACTTGACTGTCAAATAGGGTCAACTCGAGCGCCGTCCTCCGTACCCCTGCTCGCACTCTTTCTCAGGTTGCTTCTCGCGTCCCTCTTCCTGCTTCTCCCGCGGATATTGCCTTTGCTGTCGACCGCTCCACTGTTGCTATGCGCAAGCGCGTCGCCTCAATTTACCAGGAAAGCGGCATCACCGAGGCTTCTAATGCCACTCGCGAGACTCTCAGCACCGTGACCAGTGTTCTCTTCTCCGTCGCTGCTTTCGAGCTCTACTACATTCGGCCAGCCATCCTCGCCAACCGCTTCGCCTTCACCATTCCCGCTATTTCCGCCATCGGCACCAGTGACTACAACGTCTACCTCCCCGACATGTTCCTGCTTTTGACCTCGAGCTTTTGGTCACCCGCTCTTACCTGGATCTTTACCGCCATCCTCGTCCCCAGTATCTTTGGCTATTTCTTCAACATCTCTGCCAACAGCCACGCTGGTCCTCGCACTCGCGCCCGCGCCCTCAACGAGACCGTCGTCGATCCTCTCAGCTTCAGCATCGCCAAGGCTTTGCTGTCATACGTTGTCTACGCCCAGGGTGTCACATTCAATGGCCTTCTCTCCGAGCTTTCCGTTGCTCGCCTCAACAACGCCGTCTACGGCGGTTATCAGGGCATCCTGGTTGGCACCGCCATTACCGGCCTTGTCGCTATTTACGACGCTGCCCTCAAGAAGTAGGACGAAAGAAAGTTGATCAGTTGCTCGCCATACAAAATCACTTTGGCGCATGTCCTCCAGCTTGGTCTTCATTGACAAAGCATTCAACTTGCCTGGTGTTCTACGAAGCTCGCCCTTCTTTCTCTTCCTTTGCACTTCTTGTTACATGATTACAGCGAGTCGGCTTTTCCTGGATTCTTTTGGAGTCAATGCCAAGAGTTTGGCTCTCAACTCCCACAATTCTTGATCACAAGAATTAATCTGTCGACTTTTGCCACCCTCGGACGCGACATAGAATTTGACGTTTCATCTTCTGCCCTCAATCTAGGTCTTGGCTTCTCCTCCAAGATCTCAAGCCAGTGCTTCCTACCCCAAGACTGAGCGGGCAATCTTTCTCTTTGTTGGGACTCTGGGCGTTTTTCGGCGCTGATGGCGTCTGGCGTGGGAAGGCAATTTTCTTCTTACATTTCCGCGACATTTATTGCATGCCTGTTATTCGATACCTCTTTTATGTTGGGTTTACTTGTTTAATGAGTTCTGCTAGACGGTTGGTTAATGATGGTGTCGGGACGCTTCGATCAGGTTCTTAAGTTAATCAATGCGGTTTATGCTGTTGCTTGGATGATGCCTGGTCCTGTAGCGACTCCTCAAGTAGTCTGCTGCTGAGTTTGCCTCGATGCTTTGAAGTTTACTTGATCTCTTATCAAGGTATTTTGGTTGGTTCCTGTCGGAGCAAGACGTTCCACTGGCGATTGGTAGACTAGGATGAATAGCGCGATGAAGAGCGCGTAGGCGGGAGACGGGAACCACAATTTGGAAAATGTTTCGAAATGGGATATCCAAGTGTTTGGATAGCAACGACAAGCGAGCTGGTTTTTGTCTTTTCTTGCTTCTAGTCTAGATGCCTTTCTTGCTTTTAGCCTAACTAGGTGGTGCTGTTCTACGCGCTTGCTTTTTCTCAATTTCAGTTTTGGACTATATTGCTGGTCTTGGCAAGGGAGAAATGATTTCTCGTTATTTTCATCCCTCGACGTTTTTTTTTTAACCGGTTCATCAAAGTGAATTGAATGTTTGCCACACTATTATATATCGACGTTATTCGTTAGTCTACATCATCCCTTCCTTTTTTTAAAATCGGAGCATCAATCACAGTTCATCCAGCAGCGCAGCATTATAAAATGTATGGTCTGAACTCTAGAGTCATTGGAAATCAAAAAGCAAGCGAAAATGTTGGAATCTAAATTGTGCTAGTAGGATCAAGACAGGTTAATAAAACAAAGAAAAAAGGCTGACATGCTCAATGCTCTTTCCTCCTCCGCCACAGCAAATACAAACTGCTGTACCCACACCATACCATTACCGGCTTTTTCTTTACTATCGTTCGTCCGGATCCTCAAACTTGATAGGATGTAGCAGCATGCTCCGTAGACACATCCGCCCCGTGCTTCCCTCTCCCGACTCCTCCTCCTGCCCTCCCCGCATCGTGCCCCGGCCTCCCTCGCCACCATTCCGGCCCCGGCCGTCCAACTGCGGGTAGCCGAGCCATCTCCGCCAGAGAAGTCCCGAAAACTCACTGTTGTAGTACCAGCTCATGCCTTTGTGATTGTGCTCGTTGTTCAGGTCAAACGGACTACCTGGCCCAGACGTCGAGTGGTCCTGCCCGCCATTGAAGGCCTTGTCAAGGGCAAAGGGGCTCCATGCTCTGTCAACGTACAGCGGGTGCGGCGCATAGGCAGCTTTGAATCCGTGATGGAGTGCCACGCTCGGAGGAAACATTTCGGAAAACATGCTATGGTGGTGACGCCACAATTCTTCGTGCATAGCCCCAAGCAGACGCCGGCTCAGTCGAGACGCCGTGATAATGGCACACCGCCGCGGCGGATTCGATGGATAGCCCGTAGTATCATAGGCAAAGACCCAGCCGGAGTTTTCGGCGTCGAAGAGAGGGTTGAGTGTAATAAGGTCCGCAGGCTCGCCAACGCCACACTCGCTTGCGTCTTTGCCAATGGCACAGCTTGCCGGAAGAACGGATTCGCCGCGCTGCTCGTGGCGAAGAGGTCGTTTGCCGTGAAATTGCAAGGGCCCAAAGATGAGTTGTCTTCCTTTTTCGGTAGTTTGGCGTTCAACAGTCTCAGTGAAGTTGTCCCAGTCACCGTGCACAGCGGGAATGTAGTAACGGGCGCTACGCTCCCAAAGGCGAGCACGCGGCTGCTTATCTGCCCATTTGCCGAGGCGATCAAAGAGCTCATAGTAATTGCCGAGGAATCGCATGTCCATCTCCCAGTTCCAGATGTGTTCGTACTCTTGGTGCTGGATGGAAAACACTTGAAGCGGCAGGTGCGCGCTGCGATACACACCGTGAATGTCTGCGCCGCTTGGGTTCTGGATTGGTGCGCTAAACTTGCCAGGGTAGAATAGCCTCATCTGTGCCTCACTCCACAATGTGACCATGTTGTGAAACTCAGGAGGAACATTCGTATCCAAGATTCTTTGCACGGTCACGTCATCTGACCAGATGGGGGCATCGTCGTCCCGTACATGCATCAAGAAGTGCACAGTGTATTCACCTCCAGACTTGAGAGAAACCTCTGTAATAAGAGCTCTAAAGTTCAGCACGGCGAGATAGGTCCACTTGAAACCAGTGTAGAGACGAATGACTATAGCTTGTTGGCCCTTTTTAGAGTCACTTGGTGGCTCAAGATCGTCCGTTTTGGGGTCGATCTGACGGTAGCGATTCCAGTGCCGTTTCGAGCACCTTTCCTGGGCATCGCCCCAGTCCATGGAGCTGTAATCAATTTGACCAGACTTCTCCCAGACAGTTTCACTGCTAGAACTTTCGGTATTCATACCGACGCTTGTTCCGCCCTTAGCTAAACGATAGCCCAGACCATAAGGCCCGTAGCGACCAAATCGGTCAAAGCATACATCGTCACGCATGCCAAACATGCTATATGATCCGATGGCGGGGTCTGGCATATGTCTGGAGACGCCATTGTAAGCGTACAGGGTCGGCGCTGGGATCTTATCCTCCTTGTCTAGATAGCATGTCTTGATGCTATCAGAGGCTTCGTAGGGGCTGTACGGCACCGGCTTCGGAACCTTCTTGTTCAAAGGAACTCGGCCCGTGAACGCGCCGCTTCGCTCGGTACTGGGCCACTCAGGATCATGGCGAGATTTTCTGACTAGCGTTTTAAGACCGTGAAAATAGGCATTGAGACTAGTCTGTTAGCTGGCAATATGTGCGGTTGAAAGATGCATGTGCTCACTGAGGAAAACGAAGCCAAGGCATTCGCTTCAAGTTTTCCAGTTCTTGCTTTAGTCGATCCGTATTTTCGCCGTCTAAAAGGAGAGTCATCTCCGATTCTTCGGCACCCTGGTCATATTCCGGGATATCTTCATCCTCCAGCTCGTCTTCGTCATCATCATCCGAAACGAAGTCGTCGGTGCTGGACTGATCGCCAGAATTGCCTTTAGATGCCTTGCCGTTCGACTTGTTCGGCAATGGCAGCTGAGAGCCAACGTCTTTATCGGAATCGTCCATAAATTCTTGATCCTCATCTTCGTCGTCTTCCTCGGCGACATCATTTTCCTCCTGATTGAGATGCTTGGCGTCACCCTTGCTCAGTGTCACTTCAACTTGTGACTGGTCCTGCTCATTGGAAGTGGCGTCAATAATTCGCTGGGCCTCGTTATTTGCCGACTTAACTTCATGGATCTCGTGAAAGAGTTCGGTGCTTGATCCTTCGGTTGTGATGGGCGAAGAGTCATGCTCTTGGGTAACAGCTCGCACAGTGCCATCGTGTTTGCCAAATAAGACAAACGCGGCCATGAACAAACTCAACGCAGTCCATAGAATGACACGCTTGTAGAGACAGTGGCTAAGAGGATTGTGTAGCTTGACTGACACCTTTTCGAGGACAATCTCCGAATAGGGTAACAGGGGCTCACGTTTGCGGTCCATGAACACCGGACTAGAGTCGCTGCTGAAGTTGACGAAAGGCCTCTTGGATTCCATTTGAGCTGTATTTGAGGCTCAATAACCTCGTTTGCATAGGTGTTATAGATAAGCTGGTAGCTTCAGCCAATGTGCACGCACATTAGCTGGCTAGCTTTTGCTTTGATAAGGAAGCCAACAAGAGTAGGGCGAATTGAAGAGTAATAACACTGATGAAAGACTGATGGAAGAGGAAGCCTGGAAAAGACGCTCAAAGGAAGCTCGTGCGGTGTATTGACGAGGTGTCGACTGGTAGATGATGTGACGAGCGGAGGTAGTAGAAAGTTGTCGAGGAAAGGATCGAAGAGAGTGAGAAGACTATCAAGGAAAAAAGAGGTGCAAAAGAAAGTAGTGTAGATGTGTTGTTAAGAATCGCCAATGGGGAGAAGAAGGGCGTTTGGTGTAGTAGGTTGGACGAACGAAACTGGCAGCTGGCAACTGGTAATACAAATCTATAGCCGGCAAGCAGCGTACGAACTCGAAACACAAACATTGGAGACGGAGGCACACAAAGACACCAGAAGCTCCATCCTGCAATCATAGGGGCGCCTGCCAGGCACATCAAGCCTGAATTCGCTGCGCATGCATTCTTCAATTCCATCGCAGCCGAAGCAAACGTAACGGCCGGACATGTGCAACCGCAGCCCGACGCGAGGTTACGCACAAAGATTCCCGATGACATACCTTGATTTTGCGAGACGAGAATGAGCTTTTGCTCAAACGCTCTCGCCGATCTTGCACACCCGAGAGGCCGACGTGGCCGAGTCGTCGAGGGATGTGGGATGTTACCGCAAACTACCCACAGAAATGCACCACGCGGCGTCTGGATCGACATTCTCAACCTTGCTAAGCTTTTGATGGAAGCCCTGGTTCCCCTGATTATCCACTCGCAATGACCAAACAAGGCAACATTGATGACTCTCGCTGGAGACGAGGGAGGGACCATATTGCGATGCACACGCGCCAGGCGAGTCCATTTCTTTCAGATGACTGACTAGTTACTGGACAGGGGGTTTTCGAAACAGGAGCTCCGAAGTGGTGGTGGCGTCCCACTGTTCACTTCCCTACCTACACTCGCAAACGCAAGCAGATGCTGTTCATCGCGTGCTGCTAACAGAGTCGCGTGCTGCTGAAAAACCACCGAGCCCAGTCCAGTTACATCTTCAAGTGCCTGGATCGAGAAAATACCGCGACGGAGGGCCTTTTTTCCAAGGTTGCAAATATCGCTTATTTGGTCTGCTTTATCTGCTCCCAATGGCAATCGGCAATTTGTGGCGGCGCGTGCTGGAGAATGACGTTGTCGCATGCGGCATGCCTCATCTCTGAGACAATTCACGAGTTACTGATAAGCTGCCCATCATGCTAAATCCTCCATGAAGATAGCCACGACCTTCCGACTCGGTGTCGACTCAATGCTGTTGGATCCCGGTGTTTCGAAACCAAATCTATTTATATGTGCAACTCCGTTTTGAACGTCTGCACTATATTATCAACAAGAGGAGGCGTTGCGGCAGACGTTTCATCCACCAACTGTTCAAATCTCCGCGCCACAACCAGCGGCCCATTCAAACAACTAAACTACGCTCTCGCAATCAAAATTACAAGTGTTTTCCCCTCAATCTGGAACGTCTCGCACGTGTAGTTGCAGACAGTCGAGACTGACAAATTAAAGTTTGGTAGGACCAACTTACCACGACAGCCGCCACCGGGCACAACGTTTCCGCCATCCTGAAGCACCTTTTTTGTTCGAAGCAAGAGCAGGATTTTAATGTGATGACTTTTTCAGTGTACACTGCAAAAAGCCTTTCTATAGAAAACTGGTCTATTTGAAAGCTTTGTCTATACTTCATCTGCAGAGCCTTTTTCCCTTACCAGCGTCGTTTTGGCAGGTTTCTCTTCTGAAACAATGCCCGACCTCCAGCTTTCACCCCATTTCACAGTGGCCATTAAAACACCTGAACTAATCACTAGCAAGGCGGTATTGATAGTCAAGGTCCACCCGACACCAATACCCCGAATCATGGGAAGGGCAACCGCGGTAGCGATGCAGGCCCCGATGTAGCGCACTAGCCAGCAGATGGCAATAATATCAGCGCTCAGCGACGGCGTGTTCTCCAAGCAGTACGTATTCAACATGGTCGAAGCGATGATTTGGCCAATAGCCTGCACGAAGAGGAAAATAAGTGGTACAGGCATCCCGCCCACTGCTTTATCAACTGTCCACCCATATATCAAAACGCCGCCACCCTGCAGAATGGCCAGAGCCGGAATGCCAGCGCGGAGTCTGTCTTCGGGTATACGTCTACCACGCTTCCTGATCCATCTTTTGACTGTCCAGTCACCGTACCTACCTGCTATCGTTGTTGAGCAGAGGCAGCCTGCGCCCGGCACCAAATAGAAGACGCCCGACAGAAGCGGCGAATCGAGACCGAAGCGTGGGTTCAGAACGAAGCGGATAGGAACAAGCATGCAGTAAAGCGCGAACAGTGTGACTGCAGAGGCGAAACTGACAGCCACCACGTTTATGTATCGAAGCAGGCTCACAGAGCGGAGCGGATTGATCTTGCGCGCTACGGCGGCCATCTTTTGCCGCCGTGGAAGATGAGCCATGTCTGTGATCAGCTTATGGTGCGTCGTCTCGGGAATGAGAAAGAAACCAGCGGCCATGGTCGCGATGGCACAGCCAAGCTGCACCCAGTATATGATGCGCCAGCTGGCAAACTGGACGATGAGGCCACTCATGAAAGGACCAAACGATGGCCCAATTACGGTGCATGACAAGTACCAGCTGATTGCTGTTGCTCTCTCGGTTGGTTTATAGATATCGCTTGAGAAATGAGTCAGTGACGCATTGCATGACAAGGTTTGAAAAAACAATAAATGCCACACTGAGGGGTGTGCGGGCATCAAAGCCGACAAGTCTCGCTTACCTGATGATTACGTTGCCGAGAATGGTCAACGCAGACCCTCCGATTGCGGACAAGGCGCGGAAAATGAAAAACGCTGGAAGATTGGGTGACAGAGCAGTACCCAGACTCATGCAACAAAAAAAGGCACAGGCGTACTGAATGATCTGAACAGAACACAGCTGGTCAGCACTTTTCCTCTTGCTACTATGCTCGTTGGTCATGCTCAACTTACAATCCGTCGACCGTACAACTGGCTCATGGGGCCCCAAACAACACACCCGACACCTGTGAGGGCAATGTAGATGGCGTTGCTGATCTCGACGACGGTGTCTGTGGTGTGAAACGATGCCGTGATTTCCGGCACGGCGGGTAGCACGCTGGTGCTGGATACGAGGGCCACAAAGGCGCCAAAGCCGAGCACGGCGACGATGATGCGCTTACGGCCTGGCGAGAATTTGCTGTAGATTTCCTCACCGTCTTCGTAAAATTTGTCGTCGTCGGCGTCGCTGCTGTCATGGCCGTCATGGTGACTACGGCTATTCGCGTCGAGACTCGATTCGGTCCGGTGCGGGCCTGACATGGCGGCGTTGTCAGCCGTCACGACGGACGGTACGGGCTGCAATACCCCCATATTGTGCAGACCCGGGCGGGTGTGTAGTTGTTTATGTGGTTATGCGCCGAGTGGAACTTGCCATCTGGGACTGAGGTTGCCCGACAAGCCTCTCGTATTCGTGCAAAAGAGGGGAGTAGCTCTGAACCCAAGAATGCATAGCAATGCGGACTGGGCTTGATCAGTTGAACAATTTTAATAGGGAACTATAGTCTTAGTTCCTCGCTTCGATTTCCATACTATGGCAATCTTGGGGAGATAAAACGAAAGAAAAGGTTGATGTAGTCGAAGGTACGTCACTATTTTCAAAGGAAAAGTGCGGATTATTTTGATGCTTGTTTGCTCTAATGAAATGGCCAAGGATACAAAACACAACCTCGCAGGGAAGGAGAAATAGAAATAATAACCCTGCGTCAATGCAGACGCGGGACGTTGCCAAGTTTTTAAACGGCCGGGGCCATGGCTTGCCGGGTCGGCCTTCGCACCGGCCGGACACACCCGTGACGCCAACCAAAAGACACCGAACCTTATAGTCAAACTGTGTTTACCATCAGGTACAGTGGGGGCGGAACAAGCTGGTGATTTCCTTGCCATCATTTTGACATCTGGACTTGCCACCAGTCCCATGTTCCGACGCCTACGGATACTAATATTACAATGACTGAGAAAGGTTTTCGGCTTCTTTATCTTACAGTGTCAAGCAATAAATGGCTAGTCATGAAGGGCCAACTGACCAACTAGATCCCGTGGCGTGCTTACACCGCCCAAGTAGCCGAATACTACGCTGTTCTTGTCGTCTGTGCCCGCGAGAACCGGGGGCGCGGGATGGTGGCGGCGAGTGGGTCAAGCCAGCAGCCAGAAGAAGTCTGCCGCTCGATTGACACTTTGGTTATGAAGCGGGAGGATTTCAAACGCCATCAAGTAATATGATTATAAAACCTGAAATGGTTGTTTATATCCCCCCTCCCCCACACCAAAAAAAAAAAAGAAAAAAAAAGAGATTTGCTTGCGTCGACGGGCAATGAGCAAAGAGAAGAAGAAGTGAGAGAGAGACCTGCTGATCCGCTCTCGGCCGGAATTGTAAGATTTGACAAAGAACCAAAGGCAGAAAACACAGAGAAAGGGAGAAAGATGGGACGCCAAGCCGATTTGGGCATCGGGGGCCATGAGCCAATTGCTGTCCGATATTGCGCAGCGCGCGCAGCCCCTTGGGCTCACTTCACAAAACACGGCGCGCCTCTCTCACATTCGGGCTACCGAAATGGGGAACAGGGCCGATTGGTGATTACACCCCAGGCCGGCCAATTCCCACTAGTTAGCTGACTTTGATAAGAATCGGGACAAAAAAAAATATTAAATCAGGTGAAAAAAAAAAAAAATGTTTTGCTCGATGCTTTAGGGGGGAAAAAAAAGAAAAAAAAAACACCGGCCAAAAGACCGAGTTTCTTTTCCCTTGTTCGCATCAAGGGAACTGAAAGAAAAGTTCGTTCGAGTCGGCGGGAATTCTCCCGACGAAAACGGCGGTGCCCGCCCAACTTACCGGTTGAGTAGCCGTCTCTGAACAAGGTCACCGTTTGCGAAGAAGCCGATACCAAGGGCCCGTTTGTTCGAATCACGACATGCGCAGCAGGCCTTGAAACGTTAATAATTTTCGGTAAGCCGCCATCGGATGCTCAGCTGAGCTATTCAATGGGCCATGATTCATGTCGCTTTCATGACCAACATCTCGGGTTGGTCTGACTGAGTCACAGCCAATCTATAGTGCTCGCATACTCTCGCTTCTGTCTTAACCACAATGCCGTAAAATTATATTTAGTACTCACTTGCATGACAGAAATATGGACTTGAAGAATTGCATTCTCTATCCCAAACAACTAAGCTATGCCTTGGTATATCCCAACTCCATTCTCGAGAAAAAAAAAAAACCAATACTAACAATCTCAAACGCCTTGCTTCATGCAAACTGGTAGACCAAACCCACCATTTTCCTGCTCCTGCAGTCCACATCTTCCTGATATGCTGCTCTCGTCCAATATGCCAAACATGACTCTTCATCATCCATGCGCTTACATGAGCTTTTGCACTCGTTCCTGAATCACGCGGCTGACTGGCTCGCCACCTCTCTGAATCACTACATTCTCCCTCCCTCCAATGGTCACAATCCGGAGCCACTCGGGCGCAATGTCCTTTGCAATCAAACGAATGCACTCGATGCCCTCTTCCCTGGAAGTGGGCACGCGCAGCGAGTCTCGTAGCTTCTCAACAATGGCAACCATGGTAAATGCCTGGCGAGGCAAAGACGCGGGGTTGGAGAGGCTGAGCATGGAGATTGTTGATGCGACGTCGACAACTCGGCTCAGCGCGCCGCGACGCTGCAGTTCGGGGCCAGTTGGCGGAAGCGGCGCGTTGGCTGCAGCCAGCTGCTTATGTCGGATGCGGTCGAAGAGGCCCATCTTGGTCCCATCGGCGTTGAGAAGAGGCGTCGCCGCGGCTTGCTGTTTGATTTCCTTTTCGTGCTGCTTTGCTGCGATGCCGCCTTTCAACGCCAACAAGGCCTTGTGCCCCTTGACCAGTAGAGCCGCCGTCTTGGCGCCCGTATTCATGTCTGTCAGATCAGCTTGGGGAAGCTCTGCCAGTGAAAGCCCCTCAAGCGTCACATCGACATCCGTCATTCGATCGGTGGCCTTTTCCATGCACATGTTCCTTAGATTGTCTTCAAACTGCTTGCACAGCTGCGTCTGGTTGAGGGCGCCGCCATGGTATCCAGCGCGCAGCTCAACGCACACTTTGCCCTTGCCGTAGTCGGCGACAATAAATGGCGACTGGATGCCACCTTGCTGCGTGGACGACTCAATCGCCACGCACCGACGCACATCCTCGACTGTAACCTGACGCTTGCGCCACGAGCGCGAAATGTTGGGAGCCAGTTCGCGAATGTCGAGGGGCACGTTGCTGCGAGTATGTGCCATCTGCATGACGACCGTCTTGATGAATGCCCGGTGCAGACGCACCAGCTCCGCGAGGTGCGGCGGAAAGGTGGCGTCGACAACGTCGTCGGCTGCCGACTTGGCCTGCTGCTGCTTGGTATAAAAGGCCTCGATCCTTGACTGGCCGGTCTTGGCCTGCTGCCGCGACTTGCTGATGACGGTGGAGGCGGGTGGGCGGTGTGCGGCTTCCTTCCTCGAAGCAGGAGCCTTGGCGACTACCTTGCCCTTTGTGGTCGCTGTCTGTGGAGAGGCAGCCTTGGCCGGAGTCTTTTGTGAATTTGTAGAGAATGCGGGCTCTGTGCGTCTGCAGGCGCGCTTCTTGCGCTGGGAAACGTCGACATGTTCGTTTCTGTAGGCAGCTTGCTCGTCGTCGTCCTCGTCACTTGGACTGAATGAAATGTTGCGGCGGGTGTACGCGCCGGCGTCGTTGTCCAGAGGCGACGAAGCTTTACGCTTCTTGGATGGCGTCGTCGTCGCCGTCGTCAGGCCAGCTGCGACGGTGGCCTTTTTGGCAGTTGCGTTGGACAAGGAATGGTTTTTGGAGATGCGGGTGAAGGCGGTGATAGAAGGAGCAGGGCCTTGCTTGACCCCGACGGGCGCTCTCGCTCTTGCTACTCGAGGCATCTTTGATGGTCAGACCGGAGCAGTTCAGCAAGAACGACGGTAGATGGACAGGTTGTTGTGCAATGCAGGTGCGAGTGTATTCGATGCAGTGTTAATTTTATCAAGGACAGCGTCGACGCAGTTGCTTGTCGCAGATGGATGCACGAAAGGTTCTGTCAATTTTTCAAATATCTGAAGCTTTGCAATGTGAAGAGATTGACGCACCGCACAAGGGATTGTACAAGGGCGATTGTCTCGCGGAATTGAAAAGCGGAGTCTCATCGGTTGGCTGGGAGGCGACGGTTATAGTATGACAAGGCGGGACGCGACGCGCCCACGACGCGTTTTTTGCTGGTGCGTCGCGCGTTGAGTGGTGTTGTGGTTGTGGGCCGGGCCATCACCATGGTGCAAAAACTATTGTACATAATCTCTGCTAAGTACGGATTAACATCTAAAATCTCGTCAAAGATTAATTTCATGTGATTAAGTATTTGACTTTTACACTTGACAGGCGCGCAGCTGCTCTCATAATCTTCCATGTGAGAGCGTGTCATCGCCTGTGCCGTCATAGATGCTCTCAGCACTCATCTAATCTTCCATTTGCCCGCCGAATACTACCAGAAACACAACTTATAGATCTTGTGAACATGATGCTTAACAGGGCGGCTGGTGCCCTGCAGCCTCTGACGTTTCTACTCCGGCCGAAGGGGTCCGATCGTGGAATGCGATTCCGTCCGAGATGGCCATGTGCCGTTCTGCAGGCTGACATGTGAAGGTCAGCCCGAACAGTGCTTGTCAACGTGCAGGCAGCACTTGTTAATAATGGGCAGCACTTGTAAATTTATCGACAACAATGGCGGTGGCACAAGGTTTTGGCTGGCGTAGCACCACCACCACTAGAACTACAGCATCGGATCATATCGGAAGTGGAGTGCTTCACCTAATCTGGTTCACGACTGTGTCAACGGCAGCTCTTATCACCAGCTGCCGCAACGCTTACATGCGCGTCACGCATGCGTAGTTGACCGACATTTCCCGAGTCTCGACTTGGACACTATCACGAGCACATCACACCGCTGTACCTGCAAATTATCTTGATTGTCTTATTGCGTACATTTGCTTGTACATGATATCTGTGGTCCCTGAAACTCGCCGCCTTTGCACAGTCTGCTCGAGCCCATGCACCTGCAACGGCTCGTTCTGTTTAGAATACCATCTTTCTGCCTTGATATGCCCCGTGACGCCGATGAGTAAACACTATTAAAACCAAATGTGGCTGTCTGTATGAATGCCAGCTGTTTGTAGATGGGACGGGTCGTCCCCAACGCTCGTAATGATTGAGAAAAGAAGAGAAAAAAGTTGACGAGAATATGGCGTCCGACTGCGCTCAGCTCTCTTATGAGCGGGCAGGCTTGGGCCAGCAGTCCGGCCGAAAGCTGACGGGACTGGGCGGCGGCGGCGCGGGAACGGTATAGTCGTATTCAAAGATTTGGTGATTGGGCGTGGCAGGTCGCTTGGAAGTTGTGCAAGACAGAGATGCGCTGATGCCGGTGAAAAGGTCTTGCGATGAGGGAACTCGCAGGGCGCTCTTCTGGGGAGCGTGCATCAAGGGCGCGGAAGCTTGAGCGGAAGGCATCATGAAGCGGATAGGAGTTGGCTGAATAAGAGTAGACATGTTAGGCGAGATTCTGAATGCAAGTTCAAAGACGAGTAATGCTTGTGTGATGTAGGTAGGCAGCAATAGTGAATGTAGCAAAAGATGAAAGAGCGCAGCAGAGGTGGCAACGTACGAATAGGCAAGTATGTATATATAGCAAGTCTGGTGTGTAACGTAGGTAGGTATGGGGAAGGACAAGTGAATGCAGCTGATTTCAAGCCAGGTTGGATGGCGAGTCTGGCGTGCTTTCAGGTGCGACTTGATGATTTGGGTCCGAGGCAAGCTTTTGGGGCGGCTATGTGCGAGTGAGAGATGGGGACGATCGGGCCGGACGTATAGGTACAAGGCCAAGAGGCGACCCAACGGGATCTGAGAGCAGTTTGAGTGATGATTCAAGCCGGAGAATATAGATGTGCCGATGAAGCGTCTAGTTGTCTTGTCTTCTTTTTGCTGCTGCTGTTCTTGTTGTATCCGTATGCCTGCCCTGGTTTGGCGTGTACACTTTAGGGAGAGACGGAGAGAATGAAATGGTGGCGCAATGTCGCAGTACGTTTTGCTTGTTTGGTGTCTGAGAGAATGGGAGGGAGGGGACGAGGTGCAGAGGAAGTGTGGGAGTAATAAAGGAAAAAGCAGCTTCTAATAATTACTGGCATGTTCCTCTCGGGCTGGCAAGCGAAAAAGGACGGGAGCGGCAGGTAGATCCAACGTGGAAGGAGGGCAGGTAATCAAGCCCTGTTGGCGTTGTGCCCGTACAGCCGGGTTCTACAAGGACGGGGAGGGGGGGGGGGGGGCGTGCTGTAAAGGGAGGGCCTGCATCATTCAATGCATGTGCTTTTCTGGGCTGTACAGATGTACACCTATTGTTACATTGTCAAATTGTCACTGTTGAATTGTCTCTTTTTATTTTTATTTCTTTTTGCGCGTGAAAGAATGTAGTATCCCGGTCGGTGCTCATCCATCCCGATCTTGCCACCCAAAGGCAACCTAACCGACCCCAGGTCTCACAGCGCACTGAGCCAGCAGCAAAGAAGAGAACTGGTAAACCGCTATTTACTGCAGATGAGAGACGACAGAGGGACGGCATTGGCTCTTGGGCAGACAAGGTGCAGGGACAGTCCGCGCTGGGCTGGACTTCAAGCACCAGCGCATCAGGGGGGGGAGGGGAGTTGTGTGTGGATGGACAAGACACGATTCACGGTGACACCAGGGAAAAAAAAAAACAGGAGAGAAAAAACTGACCAGAAACAACAGGCACCGACGCTCATACTTGGTACTGTCCACGGCCTAGTTTTGGGCAGCGTTTCCCCAAGAGTAATTAACCCGGGGGGGGAGGGGGGGCGTGTTGTGGAGCGAAAAAAGGATTGGGCTTCTTCAACGTACCTCTGCTTGCATCCGGCGGGCTTCAGACTTGAGGATGGCAGCGGGGAAAGACACGAATGTAGAGCATGGATAGGCAATGTCTGAGACGAAATCCTGTGGCAGCATAATCTCATCACTTTTATTCTGTATCCATACGAATAATCCTTATTTTCGCTTCCATCTTGTCAGTTTCGTGCATTGTCATGTCCTTATTAAACAACTAGGCAGTAATCTGTACCTACCTAAGACTGTACCTTAATAGATGACGGTCCGGGGAAGAGGCCGCTGTGGGGTTGCCGGGGCGGGGGAGCCTGGGGAAGGTTCCAGCAGGCTGAGCCCCTGCTGGCGCCTGAAACAAGTCTGACTTTGGCGGGTTTAGGCGTGCATTATAGCGCAAACGGTGCTATACCTAATGTTTTAGGCCGCTATAATTCACAAAACTGCCCGCTGTAATCCGTAAGGTAATTTACGAAAGACTGCTGCTACGGATTAGAAGTCAGGGCATTACCCACCACGACCTCGTCCCTCTTGCCTGGATACTGACTAGCCTCATTTCCTTTCACTTTGCCTACTCATCGACTCCTCGACGGGGTACTCGTTCTCGGTCCTTGTTGCTTGATAGCATCAACGCCCCGACTGCGCCTTCATTTCTTCTTGCTACCGGCGTCCCCGGATTTTCCACTCGATTCGTCGCAAAAGAAATAACCGAATTCAGTCGTATGTTTTGCACTGACCCGGGGCTTCATCTCCTCGGCATCAGCATCAATACCATTTTGTCTCTACGGAGTACTCCCCAACTACCACGAAACCACGCTCCGTTGCCGAGCAATCAAGAGACGTGGCTTATTCTTCATCTTGCCGAGCAAGCTGTAAAACCAAACCATTCTTGTCTCTTCTTTTGGAGGGTCTTTTTTTTTTGCCCCAAACAATAGGCCTGCCAATTTACAACATTCAGCCGTAATAATCCTGCTCGGCAGGTAATACCGCCGCAAGCACACGCCCCAACAAACTCGGGTCCCAGCCAGCCCGGCTGTCGTCCTCCCCCGACACTCCGCTGGCTCGTATAAGGTGACGTACGTTTGTCTTTCCAAACGTTTCTTTCAGCTTGATCATATCAATTTTTCATCAAAGTCAAAAGACAAACATTGAACAACTACTCCGTAGTACGACACATAATTCTAGACGACCTGCATATCCAGCCAGCTCCGTTCCTGCACAAAACTTGATAATACCACATATTTCAGCCCAAACTGAAACGAACCCAGCGTCGTTTTACACGAGCAGAAGGTCAAAAAAATGATGTTCCTTTCACTTCCGAGACATGAATTGTTCATCCCCCCTCCCATGGGCCGAGCATTCCTAGCCTAAAAAATCCATTTGATTGAATAACATCAAGGTACCGATCTGGTGCCTGAAATTACCACCTTGTGCATTGTCATGCCGTCGCCCCCCGCGCCCCCCCCCGGTGTGGGATGATGAGACAGCTCCTCTTGTTCTAGAATAACATGCTTGTTTGCCAAGGCCTATGCAATCCTTTAAACTATTCGTACGCAACGCCTGCCCCCCCTGGACTTTCTTCAGACGGATGGGCATGACTGGCCGGCCGCAAACAAAACCTTTCCCCCTTTGCAATCACAGCCGTTGCATGGATTGCGCCACGGCGGCGCTGATTGACTCCTCCTCCTTCTTTGTGCGACCCGTGGCACGCGACAGCTCATCCATTCGGTGCAACTCTCATCTGCTGCCCTGCCCAAACACAAGAACCTGCTTGGCCTTACGACAAGCCACACCGCCCGTCCTCCTCTTTCTCTCTCTCTCTCTCTCTCTGTGTGTGTGTGTGTGTGTGTGTGTGTGTGTGTGCACCAGTATGTAAAAGTCGGCCGGCACTCTGTAAAGCCGCCTGCACGGGCAGCTGCATTTCGCGGGAGAAGAGAGGAAACAAAAATGAAAAATGATTTACGGATACTGGTAGAGCCAAAGATGAGATAACAAGGATTAGACTAAAGCAAGCAAGGAGCTCCAAGAAAAGAAGCATCTGGAATCGTGGTTCAATGTGGTTCAAACGCTGGCTGAGACCTAATAAAGTGCGCCCGCTTCCCCAGACTTGGTGTCGAGTTTGTTGATTATTAGCGGGCATCTCTCTGGAGTCATCAATCTTTACACAAAGAAATCCCTGTTAAATCAACGGCATTCTCCGATGCTGGATTCATCATAAACTGCCTGCTTTTTTTTTTTCAAAGACTAAGAGAATAGCATTTTCTTTTTTCTTCTTCTTCTTCTTTTAATTGTTCCATCTTCAGAATCGCTCCAAAAGTGCATGACGTAAAACGACTCGGTGAATTAGTCACTTGCCGGTGTAAGCCTCAAATGCCATGTATCCGAGATGATTTGAACAGAAAGAGCACGTATAGTTTACAAGCAGAAATGCCATCCAGTATCCTCCGTTAATCGCGGATACCACATATCGAGTGCAAAAGAGAAAGCAAATTCTGACAATGACTGCAAAAACCCCCCAAAACACCACAACCCCCATGGCATCCATCCGCCGCGCCCAACCCTCCGAGGCCGCTCTCCTCACCGACCTCGCCCTTGCCGCCAAAGCCTACTGGGGCTATTCTCCCGCCTTTCTCGCCTCTGCCAGCGCCGAGCTCACCATTACCGCTGCCGACATTTCCCAGCACGAGATTCACGTCGCCACGCTGCCCCTCAACAACGACGACGACGACGACCGCAGCACCAGCAGCAAACAAGAAGAAGAAGAAGAAGAAGAAGAAGAAGAAGAAGAAGAAGAAGAAGAAGAAGAAGAAGAAGAAGAAGAAGAAGAAGTCGGCGTCTACCGTCTCACACCGCTGCAGAATGGCCGCCGCTGCGACGCCGAGCTCAGCTACCTCTGGGTCCGCCCGTCGCGGATCCGGCAGGGTCTGGGCCGTTTGCTGTGGGAGCACGCGGTGCGGCGCGCGGCCGCGCTCGGGCTGGCGCGCTTCTCCCTGGACGCTGACCCCCATGCGGAAGCATTCTACGTCAAGATGGGCGCGGACAGGTGTGAGGAGAACGCCCCAAGCAAGAGCGTGCCGGGGAGGACGCTGCCGCGGTTCGAGGTGGATGTGCAGCGGGTGCTGGCGGCGATGAAGGGTGAGGACGAGGCGTGAATTGGAAAAAAAAAAAAAAAAAAAAAACGAGGGCCATGTAGCAGTAAGCGATGGGTGACAGAATCGCAGCAGTATAGGTATATTGCGGCATGGGACTGTATGAATGGCAAACTTGAATCATCATTAGGCTCAAAGCGATTGAAAAACTCCATAATCTTCTAAAAGCTGGTTCAGGGCTGTGCGCAACGGAAGCCGCGAAGCGTCATGATATGCACAAAATCAAATAAAAGTCCCTCCAAAACGAGATTCCAATACTGACCAACAGACGCTCAAAATGTGCTCGACATAAATGGATAATCTACTCTATCCTCTCGACGTGTTGGCCGCCGCAGAGCTCTGCGCTGCTGCCGGCCTCGATCTTCTCCGCACAGGATACACGTCGTTGAAATTCATAGCCACACCCAAGAACCGCATCTCCACATCTGGCTGATAGGCCAGGTCGCCGAGCAGCGTGCTCATGCGCAGGCCAAACGACCGGCCCAGATGCCGCAGGCGGTCCTGCAGTACGGGAAACTCAGACGCTACGGCCTCGTCATGCATGGACATGACCACGTCCTCCGCTGCCCGGCCACCACGCCCGCGGCTGCGCACGCCGGCCTCCTGACGCCGCGTAAAGTCCGATACGCTCCAGCTGTACAGACCATCGACCGAGTCGCGGTACTCGAGCATCAAGCGCAGCATGCTTGATAGTTGTGATAGGTACGAAGTGCGCTCATCCTCCTCGGCACCCGACGACGCCGGATGACGCTTCTTCGGCCCCAAGAGGCCCTTGTGCGTAATATCATCCATGTATTTGCCGTGGGCTTTGATGAGGTCATCCAAGGTGCAGTCCTCTTTGCGTATGCGCTTCTGCAGTTCGCCCCACGAGGACTCGATAACCTCGAATAAAATATAGTACTGCAGCTGACCAACAAAATGAATCATTTCCGCGAGAGCGGCACGGGTCGTCTTCCACGTTTGCGCAATTTCCGGATCCGGGTTTTGCAAGACACCTCGCGATCCCGTCATACACCGTCTCCATGTAGAAAGCAGTGCAAACTCGACGCGCTTAATTCTCCAAAGAAAGTTGAAAACCTTCAAGTATTGTCTGTTGCCCCATTCCGTCACAACCACATCCACCGGTGCATCAATCTTGTACTCTAGTGTGAAGCAATCCCAGCCAATGTCGCCATGCGAAAGTAAGAGCATACGAGCATCGAGCCGGCGAAGCACTTCCGGTGAATCAAACTGCGCATTCGAACCGCGGATAGCGTGCTCAAGCTGTGCCGTAAGAGTGTGGCGGAACTGCGCACCGGCTGGCCTGTCCAAGTTACCAGCTAGGGACTCCATCAGCAGGGCAATAAAGTCTCCCTGACCGAGCAAGATGTAGTTTTTCAAAGCTTCAAGGTGATCGAAAAGTTGGAATTTGTTGGCCATGAGATCCATGAGTCGCTTCATGGTTGTTTTGTAGGCTTCGTCAATCCACGCTTCGATAGTCGCCGTGTCGCCGTAGCGCAGCTCTTTCGAGGCTGCTTTTGAATAGTTTTGTACCCAAAAAGCATCACCGCAACTGTGCCGAATAAAATTAAGAGACTTTCCAATCAAAAACACCTTTTGTGCAAAGTCTGGTGTCATGATACTGGGAATCATGTCTTCAGTAACTTCATACTTATCTTCCCATACATTCTTCCCTCCTTTGAGCTTTGACGGGTCATATTGGACAGTCTGCTCTCGCACAAAGAATTCTTGATACGGGTCGGAAAGCTCGCCATCGTATATCCAATGTCGTAGAATATCGTAAAAAGGTCGAGTACAAGTTCCCAGCAGTCGCTCGGCGAACGTCGACACAATGGGGTCCCCATGATTCGCTGCGAATCCATGAATCAAGGAAATTATTTGGCCACCGCGCTTGCTTTCGGACTCTTCTGCCACAAGACTCATGAGTCGCAAGCCCATTGTGGCCTCTCTCGTCCACATTACACAGCGTTTGAGCGTGATACCGGCCTTGCCGATCCCACCACGGGGCGCGCCCTCCCCAACCGACGCCAGCGCACGGCGGATTTGAGCCTCCAACGTCGCAATGAGAGCCAAATATGCTCGCAACTCCCCACCAATACCGGAGCGCAAACTCTGTCCCATCAGACCGTTGGCAGGGGTTTTGCAAAATGCGTCCAGTTGCCGATAGAGCAGCGACGGTTCGGCCAGTGCATGTAAAATTGACACGAGGGGCAAAGGAAGGGTCGCAGGCAGTGTTAGTGTGTCTGGCCCGGCGAACGGCAATGTAGTCGATGAAAGCCCCTGGAGAGTGAACGGAAGATCTCGCAACAGGTCCGTTTCTGGTGGGCTAAGGTCGGAATAACTGGTCCCCTGAAGTGTCTCCTGCAATGAAACATCTCTCCTTGCGCCATCTCCCTGTCTTGTGTCCGCAGATGAAGCCGCTCGAGAGCCATCCGGCGCAAACGATTCTCTGAATTGAAGGTCTTCATATTTTGAAGGTGTGACTGGCGTTTTGGCTCGTTCTCTTTCCTGTCGCTTCGTAGCTTCGCGGCTGATGGTCTCTCGGTAGTTGGAGGCAGATGGCTTAACAGGGCTGAGTGGAAGAGGCTCTGATGGATCTGGGGAGTCGGAAAGGTGATAGAGAAGATGCAGGATGGCCCATTTGTGCTCGAGAACCGGTACTGCAAGAAGTCGTGAATACAAATTCGAAAACCGGAGGGCTTGGCTGGGGTTCGTCTGTATGAGTTTGCGCTTGATCAGATCGGACGCGTGGTTCACGTCTGAGGATACGGTGACGTTGGCATGACTACAAAGGTTAGATGATACCTAGAAGAAAACGGAGAATGCCCGTACTTTAAGATTATCGACTTGACAAGCGCAAACTGTCTGTCGTGTTGCTCCTGTGCTTGGTCTTCAGAGTCGTTTGGGTTGTCTGGGACAAGATGGTTTATTAGGCCATCGATGGCGTTGGCTATTTTGTCAGAGGCCATATTTGCATTGCGGGCTTAACGAATGCTGCCTCTTGACAAATCGAACCTCAATTTTTTGCACTGGCGCGTATAATCTTGCGCAGCAGAGACGATTCATGGCCGTCTTGCTGAGTTGCCGTTATTTACGAGACGCGACGCTGGCACGCGCTCTGGCGGGGGAAAGTGGGATGTATGGAGACTCATACGGAAGTACTGGGCACAGCACTCTACACCAACAGACAGCCGCTACCAAAAGTATAGCTACATCGCCGCCAGTGCCCTCCCTGCGCCGGCTCGTCTCAGCAGAATTTCGACTTCACTCCGCTAACTGATAACTCCCCTACGTCCTCGCCATACAAGTCGTCATCACCGACCCGACCTCGCAATGCCCTGGCCATCAAATTGATCCCGGAATCGGAATCGCATGACCTCGGGAATTCATTTTATGTATCTCATGAATTCTCCTGCGCGCTGCGCGTCGCCTATTCGCCGTACGCGACTCCGCCGATAAATCCCCCGAGATCACAATGCCCGACATCGATCCAGCGGCTTTGAGCCGCCCAGTCATCAATGTCTCGACCCCTCTTTTATCAACTAAATCACTATCTAGCCTTGGAGGCACGCTTAAGGCCAAGTCGAGTCAGATTCCGGGGCGAATCGACCTTGAACCCCTCTATACAGGACTGAAAGCAGCGATCGGGCCGGAGCAATGGCAAATATACAAAGAAGCGACAACAGAATTCTTCATCGGTAAATTTCATCGCGCTCTTCTTGAGTTTCCATTTTTCTGACACTCAATGCAGGTAGTCTTAACCAGAACGAATACTCGGAACGAATCGAACCGATTCTCGCCGGGCCCAATGGGGAGAAGGAGCATTTACATAATCAACTCATCGCCGCCATATATGGCAATGTCACAAGGGAGATCCCCGATCAGGGGCTAGCACCCTGGGTCAGCTCTAATGACAAACCGACTGCCAGCGCCAGTAAGGCGGCTACTGGCGACGCGACAGAGCGTCGGTTAAAGGGCGATGTGATGCAGTTACCCGCCCGAGATAGACGGCGCATCAAGGATTTGACACACAACGATGTTCGTATTCTCAGCGATCGTGGAGACTCTCGTATACTTTATGCTAACTCTTGCTGCCAGTTTGATATCAACGAAAACCTCTCGAGCGTCTTTACGGAATCCCGGCGCAAGACGACCCAAGATGCATCCTCCAGTGCTGCTGGCGGTATCAACAATATGAGTATGGCAAGGATCCTAGTCTTCTAGATGCATTCTAATAGCCCAACAGACATTGACCTGGAGATTCGAAAACGATTTGCGCAACCGCTGGCCATCGAGTCTGGCGAGTTCCCCGACGTTGGCCTTATCACGGGTCGCATGCTTCCATTCTGCTACGAGGCGGGTCTTCCGAGCGGTCACGTTGCAGAGGCGCCTCAACTAATGTCAATCGCTACCGATACATTTATCAAAGAGATGCTCACCCAAGTATTTGCTCGTACACGAAGCAACGGGGCCGGAGACTCGGGAAGCGCCGGCTACGGAATAGGCACGCAATGGATACTAACACATAAATATAAACGCCAATTGCATCTCGAAGAGGACGCTGCTGTTCGTGGAGAAGTTTCGCGCGACAAAGCTGGTCTTTTACCCGTGGAAGCGCGTGCCGCAGGAGAGCAAGGCCCGTTGGCAATGGCAGACGTGCGGGTTGCTTTGGAGATTGCGGACTCGAGCATGTCGCAATTTCCGGTGCTCACGCGTCAAATATTGTGTGGATATCGCGAAGGTGAGCTGGAGAACTGGAACGACCATACGTGGGCCGAGAACTACGAACCAGGTCCTGTAGAGGAGCTTACGAACGGTTACGACTTGTCTACATTCCACAACGGCCTGGACTCCATGGACATCGATACAGAAATGGGCTGGGAAGGTGCAGAAGATAGTGACACGGATATGTTAGATTGCATGCTCGATTCATGTCTAGCCGTTGGGTCATAGTTTGGTGCGGCGTCAACAACCGACGCACAAGTGGAGAGGAAGAAGACTGAATATCTGTTTGCGGATGGAGAGCCTGTCAATGCTGACCGGAGGTTTGGGCCTGAAATAAGGGAAGAAGTTGATGGTGTAGATGAAGAAGGCACCACGAGGCTCTCGACGAGCAGATACAGCAGAATGGTTAAGGCTGTTCTCAGGCCTTTGAAAAAGCAAGGCGGAAACAAAGTGTCGACTAGACGCGGAAACAAGTCTAAGTCAACTTTGAAGCGCAAGAGAGAAACGAGGGTGAAGAAACCTCGAGAGGCGAGAAGAGCACCTCAAAGGGGAGCTCAAACAAAGATTGGGATGGAGGAATAAAGCATGTGGATATATATTTTTGGCGTTTACTTTCGGCAGCTATCACTTTTCGGCGCCTGGTCTCGGGGCATAGGGAGGGAGGGATATCTGGGTGTCCATCTGCATTGGGCCTGTATGGCGATGAGCAGGCTATCTGGTCTGGCGCGCTCACATGACCACAAATGGCGTGTACTTATTTTCTTTTGTTGAGGCGGACTCTTGGGGTCGAATTTGTGTATAGTTGGAATGTGGAAAGGATGGGCAGGAAGACGAGGATGGGCGTTTTTGTGGTATTGGATTTTCCGAAGCAAACAGGGAGGCGGAGGCTCAGTCTAATTGGATGTCTTTGCTACTTTGAGGTTTGGGGCTTTTTTTGTATTTCTATGAAGAGTAGTGATACCCTCAGGGTTATGGTACATTGTTGTAGCCATTGAATAACATGGTATGCGCAGATGATGTGGTGAGTCTGTGTGAATAGGTATGGGTGGGGTATGCTGTCAGCTGCATGTCTTAAAGCGTCAGTATTCAACAAGAAGATAGCAGAGAAGGACACTAGAAGCCGAATTTCCTTCTGTTATGGCGGGCTAGCGACGTGTTTAGAAATACAGTATTAACGGTCAATGACGGAATTATTATAGAGAAGGGTCGGTGTGGTGGGACAGCGATGGCGGTGGTGAAGTGACGAGCTCAAAATACTAGCCAATCCCGGAATATACAGGGTTTGAGAGCTGGAGGGCCGATTCTGGCGGGCGCCACAGAGACTGCTGGTAGAGGCGAGGTATCTATACGGTGTGGCTATTTTCGCATCGTAACTTAAGGAAAGACGTGAGCAGCAAAGCGCGGATAGTTTGTTGCCTCCTCAAGTGGCCTACGTTATTAGCAAAGGACAGTAAGGACATGATCAAACCATCAAATTCATTGCGCTGCCACAGCTGCGGCTGTGTGTACCTACCGAGTACGGAGGAGATGGTCGCTGCAGGGCCCATGCTGCTTCTGTCGAACTGGGCGCAACGGGCCAATGACGGTGCCGCCAGCCGGTGACGGAAGTGCCGCAGAGTGGCTCGTGCGCGATTCTAGAAAGCTTCTCCTCATCTGCCTTTTTAGCCCCGACTTTTGTTGACCGACGGTAGCTGTCGGTCAAACAAGTTCACGTATCCAGGCTCCTAGGAAATTATCTTGACGAGATGTTGACATGTAGTCATTTATAAACCTCCTTGCTGTCATTCGTCTATTTCTCTCTGTTTCAAAATTTCCTTAGCCTATGTTTTCCTCGTCCAGCTCCAAGTTCTACCTGCCTTCCCTTGAGGAGCATTGACCACCCCCTCCCCGCTATTGCCGCTGGTCCCATCTCCGTCATTTGGCCAAGTCGTGAACCAGTTACCTGCCCAGGTACCTACCTACCTACTCATTCAACGTTACCTGAGTAAGTATCTCTCTACTTGTCGCTACAAGCTCTTGTCCCCATTTCCGTACCCTTATACGACCACTTTGCCCCCCCCAAACCGCCCCATTGTAGCTTCACAGCATTCAACTTTCAACTTTCAACTTTTCTACCTACTTTGCATCACTTCCTCTCCGCAGACTCTGCTTCCTCCCGTTGCTGTTCCCTTCCCGGCTGTCATTGTCTTTTTGTCTTGCGTCAACCGCTAGCTTTGCGGCCCCTCGTATCGGCCTTCTAATTACTACCTCTTCTATCAATCTTTTTTTTTATTCAGCTTAGGGGTCACTCAACAGGTACCCCTCTCCCGGTCCAGCTTCGCCACCTCGCCGCGCTTCCAAGGAATTTTATATATTCTGCTTTTTGCATCTCGGACTGTGGTCTCGATTTTTTCACTGCAGTACCACTCCATCCAATTTCCTGTCGCCGCGCAAGGTTTCCTGTAAGTGTCTCTCTTCCTCATTATGACCCCGCACTTTTGGCCCTCGACAGCTCCCCAATGAGCTTCCCGTCAACAGCTTGCCAAAAAAAAAAAAGTAATGGGTTACGCAAGCTGGTTCTTTCTCCCTTTCCGTCGAGTTCGGCCGCTGCACACCAGATGCTGCCGTTTTCCACATTGATGGATGGATGCTTCAGGATCAGCTTGCCAGCGCCCGTCACGTCCCCGCATCGGTAAACAAGGTCGATGAACAAACAGATGCGGGATTACATGCCACCGACACCGACATCTCCCCAAACCTTGAATTCTCTGATCCTGATTAACACCTCCGATTCGGAGCATTCACCCCGCAATGACATCGAATGGCGGCAGCAATTCCCTCATTTGAACTCCTAGACTTGGCTGCATTAAACTCACGTCGTGCCTTGACACCAACACGCGAATGAATGCTAATCCACTCAACCATAGAGTCGATTCATTGCCACCACCATCAATTACTATCGACGGCTGCGATCCAGCCTACCTCTTCGCGACCGCCCCGTACACACCGTCATAAGCCAGCCATGTCCGGTCCTTTTACGAGCCCTTTTGGCGCCAACACGAATCCTTTCGGCAGCGATCGATCCCAAAACGATGCCATGCATCGAGTCATCGAGGAAGAGGAGCAAGACACTGTCCCTTCCCCTACAGATGGTCCCTTTGCCCCTGGAGGCACCACCGGCTTTTCCAATGTCTTCGGCGGTGACGCCTCGGGAGAAACACCTCCCACTGTCCGGTCGCCGCCCAACCCAGATAGCTACCCGGCTCAATACAACTTTAACAGAAGAACTTCCGTGTCAGCTGAATCGCTCAAGCCTAGCGCCGACACATACGATAACTGGTCCCCGCCATTTCACGAAAAGACACCCGATCAGATCAGCCGTTTAAAGCGCGCCATCGAGGGAAACTTTCTCTTCAGCCATCTAGACGATGAGCAGAGCAGCCAGATTCTTGGTGCTCTCGTGGAAAAACCGATTCCCGTCAAGGACATCAAGGTATTCAGCAGTCCTACGATCCATGTACAACGCAAATCATGCTAACGAGTCCCAGGTTATTAGTCAAGGTGATGCTGGTGACTATTTCTACGTGGTCGAAAAGGGTTCTTTTGACGTCTATGTCAATTCGACAGGTATCATTGGACCGGGTCCCGAGGGCATGGGCAGCAAGGTTGGCAATATCGAGGCTGGTGGCTCCTTTGGTGAGCTTGCTCTCATGTACAATGCTCCTCGCGCGGCAACAATCGTTTCTGCCGAAGCAAACTGCACGCTATGGGCCCTCGATCGTGTCACATTTCGCAGAATTCTGATGGAATCTACTTTTGCCCGCCGACGCATGTATGAGAGCTTCCTCGAAGAGGTTCCCCTACTTTCTTCGCTCACTCCTTATGAGCGATCCAAAATCGCCGACGCTCTCGAGACTCAAAAGTTTGCTCCCGGTGCTGTCATTATCAAAGAGGGCGACCCTGGGTACTCCTTTTATCTCTTGGAAGACGGTACCGCTGATGCATACAAGGGCGATATCAACAACAAGGTGCTGCAATACAAAAAGGGCGATTTCTTTGGCGAGCTGGCTCTGCTAAATGATGCCCCTCGAGCCGCTAGTGTTGTTGCCACGACGGATGTCAAAGTAGCGACTCTTGGCAAGAATGCTTTCCAGCGCCTCCTCGGTCCTGTGGAAGGCATCTTGCGCCGCACAAAGTATCAGGGAGTCAAGGCTGGCGTTGAGGAGATGGACCCTCTGCACCGCGACTAAACGTAGGCGCAGTGCGGAAAATCAGGGTAACAGACATGGGCAACCCACAGCTGAATGGTGACTTGAATTGGTTTCCGCACATGCTCAACGTGATGCTTTGATGCAATTTCCTCGGGCGATGATGCAAAACTCCTTGTGGCTGGCGTTTGAAATGGATTTAGTGGACTGATTAGTGTGGAAAGCTGAAAGCTGGGTCTTTCCTGAAGAATATGGTTACTCTGCAGATACCTTTGTTATTATTATAGCTGTCATGAGCATCGTTTATTACAAGACAAAATTACGCCACTCATCTGCAAATGAATGCATGCTATGTTGGCATGTTTTCGTCGTGGCCACTGTTGACAAGCATTACAAGTTGAAGGCCGCAGACAAGAAGGCCTGACTTTGTGTTTGGTAGCTGCCATGTTGATGTATCGAAGAAACTGAAAACAAAGGTAAAACGCCATATGCAACGCCGTTGGCTCGAGCGAGGAGGCTCTTTTCTCTTGTTAGAGCAGGTCACTTCCTCGAAACAAATGTAACCCTCGATGCCTAATGGTTTCTCCAAACCGAAAATTCATTGTTTCGAGTCTTTAGACGCTTCATTCCTGCTGCTGGTTCTGCTTCCTCAACTCGTGCCGGATCTGCTGCCTCAACTCGTCGACCGCAACCTCCGTCTCGAGCACCTTGCCGACCCTCGTACGCCACGTCTCTTCGAGTCCCTGCATTTCCGCCTTGACATCATTCTGCCTCGTCGCGCGCGCCGCGTTGACGAGGTCCATCTCGCGCCGCGTGGCTGCGAGCTCCGCCTCGAGGCTCCTCAGCTCCGCCTCGACGTGGTAATTGCCCAGCAGCCAGGCGTTGCGGCCGGCGCGGTCAAGGAGTTTTAGGTTCTGGTTACGCGCGGCGAGGTACGACGCCGAGACGAGGGCGCGCTCGAGAGGCAGGCGCTGGGCGGCGGCGGAGGCGGAGGCGGGGAGCGGCTCGGGGGCCTCGTAGCGCGCGAGATCGAGGGGTGCGAGGGGAGTCTGCGAGGCGACGCGCTCGAGCTCGGTGGTCATGAGCGGTGAAAACGAGGAGGGGATGAAGGGCGGGGGAGATTGGGAGGCGGAGGCGGCGAGTTCGGCGGAGATGAGGGAGCGCGCGGAGGCGAGCGCAGAGGCGGAGGGCTCGTCATCGATGTCTGAGAGAGACAGGTTAGTTGGTGGCTAGAGGTAAGATAGGAAGTATGGAGGCCACAGAGGCAGAAGGTGGCGGGCACGTACAGGGGAGAGATTCGTGGTAGGCTGGTATTGACATGTTGAGAGGTTGAGCTGGGACGCTTTCGCGGGGCTGTGTCGAGGAACGGTGATTGTCGAAGATGCGATGAGGCTGCGTCGAGTTGTTGAAGATGCGGACTCTTGAAGATTCGATTAGTGAAAAGGAGGTGGATTGACACGTGTAGTGATTGACACTGCGTGGTTGTATGCGAGATTCGAGACGTGTAAATGCAGTGCGACGGAGCATTGGAGGAAGTTGGGGTCAAAAAAGGTTTGCGACTGGAGAGGTGAGCGCACGGACCATGTGGCAGCTTCCCGTCTTGGCAGAGCTATCTACACTTTCTTGCACTTACACGGCCGAAGCAAATGTCAAAGAAGGAAATGAGAAAAATTGTATAATCAGTTTCTATTCATTTGTATGTTTGTCATGTGGCAGGCTTTTGTGTATTTTTGAAACGTCGAATTCTTTACAGCTCACTCATTGGGCAATAAGAAGTAAAGTATGCAGGATGGAAGCATCAATCAATTTGATATATACTATTTGGTTCCATTGCTTCCTGAACAAGTTTCTGACAAAAGTCCTACCATCTGCTTCGTAGAGTCTGCGTCAACTATGCAAAATATCTGAGCAGGTTCGTTTCAAGTCTCGTAATTACAGACCACCAGCCTTGCAGACGTTGGTGGCGAGGGTGACCTGCTTGGCGTAGCGGTCGGGGTAGGCCGAGCGCTGGACCTTTTGGCAGAGGGTGCCGACGGCCATGGTCTGCCACCCCTTGATCCTCTTCATTTCGCTGAAGAACTGACCGGCGGAGCAGGCGGCGTCCATGTCACACTTTATATTCTTGTAGATGGAGGCGCGCTGCTGGAAGAGGCCAATTGAGTCGTGGTCGGAGCCCACGCGGTCGTGGGGGTACTTGAGGGATTCGGGGACGGCCTTGTTGGCGTACATGACGATGGTGGACTGGAGAGACGCGTGTATTAGTTCTAGATACTCCCAACTTGGGCTCGACTACAGCACAACGGTGGCAAGACGCATACCTCAACCATGGCGGTGGCGATTCCGGCTTGGCAGCCGTGCGCGCCGACGCCGTCCTTTTTGGCTTGTGCGATGATGGCGCTGGCGTACTTGCTCTGCACAGCGTTGAGGCCGGGCAGGTTGGCGCGGGCCTCGACGTCGGCGACGGCCTCCTCGGTGGGGAGAGCGTAGGCGGCCGAGGTGCCGAGGGCAAGGTAGGCGAAGATATGAGAAACCTTCATATTGAGGTGATTTATATATGTAAAAGAGGGATTCAGGTGTTGATATTGTGTTGGTGAGTTGTTTAGCAAGCAGAAATTGGAAGATGCCAGGCTTTATATACCCGGTTTAAGTAGCTGAGGAGCTAAAGAAGAGCAGGCCGGGTTATCAGAACCCTTGACTACGGAGTAACTACACTACGTTTAATCTGTACACAATCGGGTAAAGATGGCGCAGGCTGAAAGTCGCCAGGCAACGCAGCGGGGGGGAGGGGGGGGTGGCACGAGAAGCATCATCCGTTCGATGCGAAACCCAAGCTGACTGCGAGCCGGCGGCAAATCCATAGTTACCCCCCCCCCCCAGTTGTCGACAGACCGAGAGCCAGATGGGCTGGGATCGAGACCAAAAGAAGCCCACACTCGACAGGGCTGACTTTGTAGGATTGCATTTGGGGGTGCAGCTAGTCCGAGTGCCGCTACGACTGACGAGGCAGTTGCATCGGCCACCTGGAAATATTGATGCAGCCTAATCCCCCCAAGTCAAAAGTACCCCTTTGTTCTAGCTTTTCTATGCTTTATTAGTCACAACTTGTAACTGAGACCTTGGATTGTCGACAGGCAAGGTTGAATTGCGACTGGGGCGCTTGGTGTCGGATCTTCGGGCCCCCCCCACCAAAGCTGAACTTTTAGTCGTCTCTCGCAAGCAGCAGGCGAGCATCTGAGTTGAAACAGGCTGGACTCGAGGTGAGACGGGTAATTGAGTTGTCAGCTTGTTATAAAAAAAAATAAAAAAAAAAAAAGCATCGAGCTTGTGAGCTTGCGAGCGTCGCGGGAAAGGGAACTGGGAACACCAGCTTGTTCTCATTGACTAATTCTGTACGAGACAACGGGCAGCTAGATATGGACCTATGGTCCGGAATAAATGGCTAGAACAGGTACGACATGGCCTGCTTATTACAGCAACATGTCTGGATAATACATGGGGAGAAATTTTGAGCTTTTCGACTCGGCCAATTATACAGATGCACTGCGCAGCTCAATGCAACGTTTGACTGATAACTACCAGCCAATTGTCCGCAGAAACATGAGTTGCAGCAACAAGGCACCATTCTTATTAGACTTTGGTTCCACAGGACTCGGTACTCGCTCTCTCCATCTTCAAGAACCCCAGGTGGTACATTGCAAGCCGCTTATTCGCTAACCCGCTTTGCAGAGGAAGCTTCTTTCTTTGGGTTTCCAGAACAAGTTTGCCATGTGACGTTCAAGCGAGTTGCCTTCTTCTTTTTCAGCTTCTTACACTTGAATGGGGTCCGACCACGGAGTTTGATGGATCGAGCCCCATCTCTCCTCCACATTGAGGTCGGTTCTGCCGGCTGACACTGCAGTGCAAGGAACCTGCGAAACCTGGGGCTGCCACTCGGGGTAGTTTGTCTAGTTCTTATTAGTTGCTAATTATTAGCGATGGCAATCCTGCCATGCCAAAAACGGCCAAGGAGACCGCGTTGATTGCCCAAATCTTTGCTGCAGGGGACGGACCCCTAGTTAGTTTATCATCTTCATCATCTGCCTTGGCTCGGCAGAGGTCGCCACCCGCATCTTGGCTAAACTGGGCGTAGATCTGGGTATACTATAACCGTCATTATGGCGTTCAGGTCCCGGTGCTGCATGGTTTCTTTCAGGTAATCACCTTGACCCGGCTAATAACCATATTCACCACTGCCGCCGTCGCTTCCCTTTACTGCCGGTGATCATTCTTTGCTCAGATTGCAGGACAAGGAAAACTAGAAGAAAAAAAAACGGTGCAGAACAGGACGGTTGTAAAGACAAGGCGGCGCGGAACTCTTTATAACCCCCGCTCTACAAGCCCACACCCAAACAATTGCTTGCCCGGAACTTTTTGCTTCCCATTTTGGTTGTTGCAAGCAAAAGAGGCAGGTTCGCAAAGCGTTTCTCAGTTCTTTTCCTGGGCGCTGACGGTCAAGTCTGACCTTGCAGGCCATTGCTGATCATCAGCAACAGACCAACCACTGTAACATGCCTCGAGACTGCTCCCTACTAGCGAAACGTGATCGGGCCATTGTTACGTCTTTTGTGGAAAAGAAAAAGAAAAAAAAAAAAAAGAAACAGTAAGATCGGGTTGAAATTGTGCCGATTCTGCCATGAGGATTGAATAATCATTGTTGCATACCATACCCCTCCACGACCACATGTTCCACGCCTTCAACACCATCAGCATGCCCTCGTCCGTTGACGTAGACCCCAAAAAATAGCGCCGATCCTGTGGATTCACCTCACCGAGACGGTGCCACGTGCATGACTTGCAGCCGTACAGATAACTCCATGTTCCCCTCCCCCTCCCTTTCAGCTTCTTGGGGCTGACAGTAAATGCGGTGCCTTGCGTCAAAGGCTGTGCTAATCATCATGCCAAGCCATGACGGGCTGGGTGGTACGGCTGGCCGCAGCGATGTGCCGATCATGATAATAAGCAGCCATAAAGCCCGTATTCGTCGGGGTTTGTTCTTTCTTACATGAAACTGTGTGATGGTACTGTAGTGATTAGTGAATCTTCAATTGTAGTGCTGTAGTGGCGGGTGAGTATTGTGTATAATCTTGCCTGATGGCGCGCAAAAATTAAGTTTTGATTGCTTGTATGAATTATTTCTTGTTCAAGAGCAATGATGGCTCTCGAATTCTAGATCTCGCCTATTTTGGTCATTGCCTCTTGTTATCTTGTCCGCCACTCTCACACTTGCCAGTTGCCTCATGATAAGTCAGTTTATTAGCTCCCCAACGCGCTGCATGGTGATGATGTCTTGCTCATACTCTATCGACCGTAACATGTGAAAAAACCGCAACATGGGGAAACCCGTAATATATGAGATTCTTGGATAGCATCCAAGCATGTAAGATGCATGTTTCGGCCAAACATTACAGCTTTACAGAATCTTTAATCTCAATCGTCACCTTGCCGCCCTGGGACCCGACCACGCGCACCGACGTCAGGTCCTTGACGACCCAATCCGGCTCCGCGGCCACAACCTTCTCGACCGTGTGGCTAGTGACGAGGCCAATGACCTTGCAGCCGGCCGCCTTGCCGGCCTTGATGCCCGCGGGGCTGTCCTCGAGAACGAGCACGTCGCCGGCAGCGTCGGCCAGCCGCAGCTTGTCGAGGCCCATGCGGTAGCACGCGGGGTCCGGCTTGCCCTCGGGGACGGACTCGGCGGTGACGAGGTGCTCGGGCTCGGCGAGGTTCATGCGGCTCAGCCACCCGTGAACAAGCGGCTCGGTGCCGGACGTGACAATGGCCCACGGCGCGCCAATTTTGATCATACTGTCGAGGAGCTGGCGCGCGCCGGGGATCTCGGTGGCGAGATGGTGGTAGAGAACTGGGAGCTGGCTTTCTACCTTGCTAACATCTAGAGGGGGGGTTGTTGTGAGCTGATGTTGACTGAACATGGAACGTGGAACATGGGGTGGGAAAGGCGGTCAAGGGAACAATGACAGCGTGAAGATACGTACATTCCCAGTTTGCTCTTTCCGGCGCAAGAATTTTAAGCGTGTCAATGCTGCGCCGACCGTGAGAGGTCTTGAGGATAGTCTCGGGATCAACACCAATCTCATTTCCTATCCTGCAGGGCGTGTTAGCCTGATTCCCGACAAACGCCGCCGAGGCGGGAAGCAGACGGATCAAGGGCGCAACGTACGTGTACCAGTGCTTTTCAATGGCTGGCGTGGAGTCAATGATGGTGCCATCCATATCCCAGAGGAAGCCTGCAAAGGAAGCCTGCACAGGCGGTTGGCTGTAGTCTGGTTGAGAACCCATGTTGGTGCGTTGAGCAAGGCTTTTTCTGTTTTCCAAGTAGCAGTCACGCAGTTGGAAGGGTAGGGAATGGAGCGATGCAATGGCCGTGACCAGATTCTGATATGACGCAGAATGCACAGAATGGGGTGTAGAAAAGAACTAGATGATAAACAGAATCGAACAAGTATTTATCGAGTTGAGCATCGCGTTTCGCTAGTTAGCCGGTCTGAGTCCGTTGAAGAACGAGGCCGCTGAACTACTCCACTGGGCAGCTCCGCGACGAAACAATGCCGGGGCTTCCATAGAAGGTTAGGTCACTATTTACTCCGTACCTTATACCAGCGAACAACGGAGACAACCCGGTGCTAATAATAAGCCACGCTGTCAGAACAAGAATTTTTTGTCATGAGTCACAGATTTCCAAATGTTGCTGCGTTGGCGAGGTTCTGATTTTGATATTGCAAGGGCAGTGCTACGTACCGGGCAGCGAGGCAGGATTCCTCGTGTCTACTTGGCCTACGGATACAGGGACTCGCAAAGGTAGGTAGATGGGCTTTTGGGCAATCAGCACGAGTTTTAGTAGGTACTTACGGAATTATGCCGAGTTGGGCATCGCTCCAGTTGTCAGTGGAAGCCTGATATTCGCAACCCTAACCAGAACAACTGTCAGAATCCCCTGTTCATTCAAACACGGCAATCGATGGTCCCTCTTCTACGAATTATAGATATCATAGTCATGGTGACAAAAATGAAAAGCGTTGCACGCGGGGTCGGAATTCCGTGTCCATGGCCGGGTACAAGAGCCAGGAGTGCCAGGTCAAGGGCCCCTACAAAAGTGTACGAAATAATCCGTACTAAATATCTGTACAGATGTATAACTACTCCGTAATCTGTAACGTATTAAACATCCAATGTTTCCCCACTGTAAATGCATGTTCCAGGCTCGGCTTCGGCACTGCGCCCGCTAATAAAGCTCCATTACCATTACCGCAGTGGCGTTAGAACTCTGGTGACAACATTGCATGGCCCTTTGCTTTCAACTCGGACTCTGACTTCCCACCAGTCTCTCCAACGAGAAACGAAAAAATGGGCGACGCTCGCCTTCTCGAGCCCATGAGCTACAAATCAAGCCAAGAGGAATTCACCATTCTTGTCACGGGCTTTGGCGTACGTCCTCCTCTCTGCTTTTCTCCCTCTGACCTCATCGCCGTCGCCACTTGCTGCCACCCCCTTCCCCCCGCCCATGTGACTTTTCCCTACCTGTTGTTGTGTAAATAGCGCCCCCGGCGACCGAGGCGGGGAAACTGAGCAACGAGCGCCGACCAAGAGACATAATACTTGATCACACCCAAACAGTTTCGGAACAAAAATCCCACTAACAGGGAGGGGGGGGAATATTGTTCCTCCTTTGTGATAGCCTTTTCGCGCCCAATACCCCGTCAACCCATCATGGGAGATTGCTCGCAGCCTGCCCGCCTACCTGCCGCCTCTGCGCGCCAAGGACCCCCGCGCCCGATCATCCAGCGCCGAAGCGACCGCCGCCGCCGCCGCCGATATGCCGCGCGTGCGCATCCTCGTGCACCCAGAGGCCATCCGCGTCACCTACAAAAACGTGCGCGGTCTGGTGCCGTCCCTTTGGGACGACGCCGCGCACCGTATTGACGCCTGCGTCCACATTGGCATGGCCAGCGCCCGCCCGCAGTACGCGCTGGAGCGTCGCGCCCACCGCACCGGCTACCTCAAGCCCGACGTCGCCGGCGAGTTCCTCGAGGACGAGTTGCCAGGCGGGCGCGACGGCGACTGGATCTGGAGAGACCTGCCCGACGAGCTCGAGTCGGCATTGAACATTCCCAACATCCATCTGCGCTGGAAGGAGCTCAGCTCGGTAAACGAAAAATCCGGCCCATATTCTTTTTTTTTTTTTTTTTGCGAGAGAGGCTAACCCGTGGAATTTCTGGTATTTTTATTAGCCCGACATGGATTTGCGCATCTCGGACGACCCCGGCCGGTACCTCTGCGACTTTATTTACTACTCGAGCCTGGCGACGCTTTATAAGCAGCAGCGTCCCGGCAAGGTCTGCTTCCTCCACGTCCCGGCCGATGCTTCCGAAATTGCCGTCGAGCGCGGCCGCGAGCTTGCCGTCAACTTGATTCGCGCCATTGCCGAAAGCGAAATAGCCGACAAGAGACGCGCCGCCAAATAACCCCCGCGCCCCCGGTGCAACAAGTTTACGATGCTGCTGGCAACCGCAAAGGAATGTAAGAAGTTGTGCGTCAAGGGATTACATGTCCGGATTTATGTTATTAAACGAGTACACGTTTTGGACCTTGGTGGAAATACCCTGTTGCGTTTAGAAGAATGCCCGAATGATGCTACAGCAAGTTTCGATTTTTTTTTTTCTTATGCATGTTGGGCTGTTATAATGTAAAATCATGATCTAAGCAAAATTCGTGCAAAATGCGAGGCTATAAAAATATGGCCAGCTAAATCACAAGGATTGCTTTGTCAAGGCAATGTATTGCAACAACGCCGCTTGTCTCCCAGCGGGCCGGAGATTTTTGCGGCCGACGTCGCCGACCGGAGATGCATGGCGGCGGGTCAGCTTCGCCGACTTTCCCTTGGCCACGCCGACGCATCTTTTGAATAAATACCACATCAACCCTCACCAGCTCCATCGCAATTATACATCGAGAACGCTCTCCCAAATATCAATCGCCTCTAAATTTACCATCAAAATGTGCAAAAAGGCAGCCTGCGACAGTTGCAGTAAGTTTTTTTTTTTTTTTTTCAACTTCCGTATTCGGCCGTCCAGAGATTTGACCCGGCACACCCCCTCCCCCCGATCCATGGGACTGCGACATGCATCGCGACAAATCCAAACTCGGCTCATACTCACAAACTTGTCATCCCCTCTTCTCACTGGTTTTCCTAGAAAAATCAACCTGGTGGGGCTGCGGCTCTCACGTCCCCATGGTCATGGACGCCATCCCCGAAGAACAGCGCTGCGCTTGCGACCCCAAGATTGAGCGCGACGGCAAGCAGTACCCGCCCATGGCGAAGCAGCCCTTTTGACTCGTGAGCAAGGCCGCGGATGCGGTGCTCTGGATGAGGGGCAAGAAGGCGGCATGGTCGGCGGAGGGTGTGGTGCCTGAGCCGCTGCGTTGATGAAATGGCGTTGAAGCGTCGCGTGTGTCTTTGAATTGGAAGCGTTGGCGTTGAATGAGAGATTGCAGACTTGGTTAGAATAGAAAATTGGTCAGAGAATGGGTTTGGAATTGGGGGAAGCCCGAGATGAGACAATTTACAGAGCGTTGTGGCGTGGCGGCTGCGGAGTCTTAAGGGGTTAGAAGAAGACATACACATGCAAGAGCTTGGGAGAAATGACGAAAGAGGTTGCTTTCAACTGAGATTTCCCTTTTATATTGATTTTATAGATATAATCTTCCTCTCGCCATCGTCATCATCTTCTGCGACCACCACCAGCCGCACCCGCATCACCACGCTCCGCCAGGCTGACCACTTCCTGGATGCCCGCCGCCTCCTGCTCCTCCTCGAGCGCCGTAATCTCCTCGCGGCAGTCCCACCATTTCTCCTCGCTCAGCTCAAACGCCTTGGCCTTGATCTCCTTGACGGCCATGGTCTCTGGCTGGATGTTTTTCCACCGCAGGTTCGTCATGAGAATCTCCTGCCACTCGGCCGACGTGCGGACAAAGAATTCGCGGCGCGACTCAAAAGGCTGAAGAGAAGAGAGGGGGGGGGAAGAGAAGGCATATTAGCATTAGGTATTTTGCGGTTTGTTTAGTTCAAACATACTCTTGGGTGAGGTAGACCGTCGTCCACAGAGGTTGCCGACGTCTCGGCGTCGTCTTCCTCCGTGTCCTCGGATGGTGCGGTCGTAGTCTCCGACGCAGCATCGTCTTCCTTCTTCTTGCCACGCTTGCTGGGCGTGTGGAGCTGCTGTTGAGGCTCCTCGTCCTCGTCTTCGTCATCGTCATCCTCTTCGTCTTCTTCTTCGTCGTACTCATCATCGTCATCATCCTCGTCGTCAGATTCCTGCACAGACCCTGATTAGCCCCCCCAAAACGCAGTCCCATTTCACCGCCGCGCAGTGCACTTACAATCCAGTCCTCAACAGGTTTGGTAAATATTTCCTTGCAGCCGTCCAGCTTCACCAGATCAATCGCGTACAAGTCGTCAAACGTAAACTCGCGGTCCGCCTTTTCAAACGTGCCGCCGTAAATGTACAGCACGTCGTTTTGCACCGTCAGCTGCGCGTTGAAGCGCACATGAGGCGGCTCCATCGTCACGGGCATCTCCTTGACCGGGGCCTGCTCCTCCGGCTCCTCCTCCTCCTTCTCCAGCTCGATGCCGTCGACATCCTCGAGCGACGCGCCCGTCTCGAGCGCCGCCAGCTGCCGGAGCAGCTCCTCCTCGTTGGCCTGACCACGCCCGCGGCGGTTCACGCGCTGCTCCGCTGGGCGGGCCTTTTGGTGCCGGGGCTTGCGCAGCACGAGCGGCATGAAGCGGTTGCGCTCAACGTTCCATGCAAACAGCTGGTTGAAAAACTCCGAGTCCATGCCATCCTCGCTCGCCTCAACATCGTGCACGCCGCCAAACAGAATACCGCGGCCCTTGTGGTAGGTCATGGTGGCACCCGCGCGCGAGGGGCTCGGCGTGTTGCCCGGATTCTTGCGCTTCTCCCACCGCACCGTCGGCGGCGTGTTGGGACTCGCGTCGGCGGCTGGCACCGTCATGCGCAGGTAGAAGCAGTCCTCGTGCACCTTGGGTACGAGAACGTTCTTCTGGCCCGTGCTGCTCGCGCCCTGGTTTCCCTTGCCCGCCTTCTTCTTCAAAGCCACGGTGGCCTTGACACGCGAGTAGCCGCCAAAGAGAACGGCGCCCTGCTCCGAGGGCAGCAACGTGAACGAGGATCGCGGGTCGGGCTTGAGCTGCGCGGGCGGCAGCGCAGGACTATGCCATACATAGTTGATCGTGTCAAAGATCCACAGATCCGCGAGGTACTTTGTCTGGTTCGACGTGTCCTGGAAGCCGCCAAAGAGGATAATGTAGTGCTTCCAGTACGTCATGCGGTGGCCGCTGCGCGCGGGCGGGCTCTTGTCCTTGCCCTTGACCTCAATCTTGGTCCACTCGCGCGTGGCGGGCTCCAGGCGCCAAAAGTCGGCATAGTGGTGAAACGTGCCCTGCTTGGGCGAGGAGAACTCGCCGCCAAAGAGGTAGACGTGGTTGGGGTTGGACGCCCGCGTCCAGGCGTGGCCGGAGCGCGGCAGCGGCGCGTTGGGCGACGTCACGCAGCGCCACTCGTCGCGCGCAATGTTGTAAATGTGCAAGTCGTTGAAAAAGTGCGCCAGCGAGCCGTTAAAGTACTCGCCGCCAAAGAGCAGCAAATTGTTGGTGTCTGTCGGCGAGGCGAGGAGCGTCGAGGCGGCGCGGGGTCGCGGGGGCGCGTCGCACACCGTCTCGGTGATTTTGAGAAACTGCTCCTGCGCCCGGCGGTACTCCTCGAGCACCTCGTCCAGATCGACATCCTCGGCGTCGCTACCTTCAATCTTGGCCTGCTTGCTCTTGGCTTTCTTCTCACCTTTGCTGGCCTGCTTGGCTTGCTTCTCAGCCTATTAGGTGCCCCGCATTAGACGTCACTCAATAGGTTTTTTTTTTTTTTTTTTTTTGTATCGGGGGGGTTTGCTTCACAAATGCTAGCAACTTACCTTTTTTGCCTTTTTACCTTCGCTATTCTTCTTCTTGTCCTTGGCACCCATTCTGGCGGTGCTGTCTACTGCCTGGAGGCGAATTGTGTATGAATGCGTAGCTTGTGGGTGATGTTGAAGATTTCGATAATTCGTCTTCACGAATGAGAGGGCTTGTGGGGGAGGGGCAATGAGCTAACAGCACCACAGCGGTCAGAACAGAGGCCATGCTGGTAGTTCCATGGACAAAATTTGTTACTTAAATCACACCGACAAGTCGAAATACTGGTGACGTTTTACAGAATCGAGTCAACCGCCGCTCGTGCTCTCTGCGATAATGGAAGGCGTGGTGGCGGGAGGACGTTCGTAGCTAACACTGGCCGATTAAATATGTCAGCATTGCTTCTAGTTGCGCAGAGAGCACAAGATTGGCGTGATTAAATGTCAAGCAAAAGCTCTTTGTGTTGAGTGTGGTTATTATAAATCATGGGTATCGGATGCGTTGCGCATTGCTCATGCCTTCTCTATTCCTCTTCCAGGTATATACGCCACTAAAGCCTTACTTGCGCCCTCCAAACACATCTGAACAATGTCAATCTTTTCATCTTTGGGGGCGAGCCGCGCCAGCTGTCTCAGATCACTCGTGCGCGGCAGAAACAGGACGTGGTCGAGAGGCCTGTACGCCTCATGCAAGTCCGTTATGCTGTACGGCTGCATATTGTCCAGGTTGAAGACCTGGTCTGTCGAATACCCAGGTCCACCCCAAGGAGGGCTGGCAAATAAAATCGTTGCATCAAGATCGATTCGAAGATCGGGATGCAGCGCCGACGGGTTGCTCAAGAGCGTCTTCAGGAACGCGAAGCTATCGCCGTGCACCCACGTAACGTAGCTGTCGTCTATCTCGTAGACGCTGACGTTATTCTGCGCACATGCAAGAGTGGCTGCGTCGCGCTCAATGGATATAATTCGATCCCATCTCTCTGTCAGCGCGAATGCAATGGTGTTGCCGCCTGCGCCGCAGAAGAGATCTATCAAAATTTTCTTTTTCTTGGGAAATGATTTCATCTCCGCAGCGATTTTGCTGTTCAGTGGTCAGAAAAGAAGTTTGAGAAGAAAGAAAAGACTCACTTTGCAATTGGTTCCGGTGTGACACCAAACCAAGCGTCGTCAGTCATACAGATACCATCATCATAGTAGGAAAATATGGAGTAACGTTGTGAGAAATATCTAGAATCCGTGTGAGCGAGATAAATGATAAAATGATTCGACCACCTCACTTTTGAATATCCCATGGCACCTCGTGTTTGCCCTCGTAGTGATGGCAGGCGTCTGTAAGATCTATCCAACCTGCAGGCTCAAAATCGTAGACTGGCTGGTCGCCGTTGGGCTCGCCAGAGTCGCCCATGACAGGCGAAGCGCGCCTATGAGGTAGTAAATGTAGTAGATATCATGAATAAAGCTGCCAGACGTAAAGTAATTCGGATATTTGCTCTGATATATCTTTTCGCTATGTGATTGACGGTCTTGACAGGTCTAAAAGTTGTTGTTCACTGGCGCCAGGAGCTCCACTGGCTAGCGATGTGGGTGGGCTACCTTATGGGCCAGCTTGCTTCAGCTGCGACTAGGTAGGTAGCTTCATCCAGCAACCCCAATACGCAACTGAACACTCCCATCATCGCATAGCAAACCCGGGACCAAGAAATCAAAACCATCTGCAGGAATATAGGGTCGATTGCCGCAAGCGGCCGCTCAAGCCACCATGTTCAACGCGCTCAATCGCTTCATGTCCCGCCTGGATGGTGGTGACACCTCGCATAGCCAGCAAGACCGAGGGTCCTTTGGTTTCCAGGTGCTGCGGAATACAGACCTGCAGCTGGCTGTCGAGCCGTGGTTTGACTATGTTGTTGGGATCAATGGGCGACCGATTGTAAGCCTCGCAACGCGCGGCAGGACGACGGATGCTGACGCCTTGAGCAGGACAACCCAGACCCGAGCTTGTTTGCTCAAGAAGTACGGAACTGCGCTGGCGGCAGCGTTTCACTAGGAATTTGGAGTGCAAAGGCAAGTCGCACTTGGCGCCCTCCTTCGTGTACGACGTCGCAGCTAACAGCCTGCCAGGGACAACGAACGCGCGAGATGCACATCCCCGTCCCCGCCAACACGGCCTCGCTCGGCCTCTCCCTACAGTACTCGCCGCTGGCCCTCGCCGCCAACATCTGGCACGTGCTCGACGTGCCCGCCAACTCGCCCGCCGACCTCGCGGGCCTCCTCCCCTACAGCGACTACATTCTGGGCAGCCCCGAGGGCGCCCTGCACGGAGAGTCGGCGCTCGGTGAGCTGGTCGAGGACTTCATCGGCCGCCCGCTGCGCCTGCACGTTTACAACAACGAGTTCGACGTCACACGCGAGGTCACGATACAGCCCAGCCGCGAATGGGGCGGCAACGGCGCCATCGGATGCACGCTCGGCTACGGGGCGCTGCACCGCTTGCCCGCGCCGCTGAGCGAACCCGTCGACGCCCCCGGCGAGACCATGTTCGACGGCCGCAACGAAAAGTCGGCCATGGCTGCGGCGGCGGAGACACCGGGTGCGACGGGATCAACGTTTGTGCCCGCGGACGCCGCGCAGGGCGGCAATTCGTCGTTTCTGGTGCCAGCGCAGCTGGTGGACCGCACAACGTCGCCGGCGGGTGGCCCGCCTAAGGCAGGCAAGAAGAAGGAGAAACCAGCGCATGCGAGCAATAACCTTATGGATGATTACTTCAAGGAAGAGGAAGAGAAGAGCCGCAAGCTAGACAACGCGCCGGCCTCGAAATCAGCTGGTGTGCCGCCGCCTCCCAAGGCCGGACAAGGGCCACCCAAGAGTCCAGCGCAAGCGCCGCCTGCTTCTGCTGCTGAAGAAGAAGCTTCATGAATAGAAGTTTATTGATAGTCAAGATTCCCATATTTGAGATGCCCCCAAGCGATATCCGAGTTTTGCATGTGAAACTTTGTTTTGTTCGGAGCTCTTTGTTACCGTCCATCACCTATAGTACATCTATGTGCCAACCCGGCCGACCCTTGCAGCTCGCTATTTTCGTGTCAATATTCTCGATTACCGAAACATCTTTTAGTTGATAAAGTTGATGCAGAAAAAGTGCAAAATTAAGCTGCAGACAACGAAATCGGCAAAGGCTCTGGTTATCAATTAGTACCATCGTGTCACAAGGCATGTCAAGGGACAAGTCGTAAATCTTACCTTTCTGGGGAAACGGAAGGAAACTCGGTCTTGTCGACCGTCGCTGTTTGGATACGGAGAGAGACTGCAGCGGTTAGATGGTTGGCCGAGACTTTCAGGAAAGGGTCGCAGTCGAATAGATGACATACTGGCAAGGACGAACTGGCCGACAGTGGCGGAGAAGCCAGAGAGGAAGGCGTTGAATGGCTGTTTAGAACGGTTAGCAGGTTATTTCAGATAAAATCAGACCGTAGATTCTGGCTGCAAAGCCACATACGTAGTTGCCAGCAAGGACGCAGTAGGCAAACTGCAGCGCGCCGACCACGACGAGGAAGACGAGGAAGACGTCAATAAGCTTGGTGCGCTGGGCTGTCTCCTTGGTGTAGTGTGTGTAAATGTTTTGGAAGACGACGTCCCATCTGGCGGCGCCTCTCTTGTTCGTCGAGGCAGCCGAGGAGCGCTTCGCGGCGGCCGGGGGTGTGGTCGTGGTTACGGGTTGCTTGTCCGTTGATGTCGTGGCCGCAGCGGCAGCAGCTGCGTTTTTCTTGGGCGCCATGGCGAAGAGGGGAGGATATACGAAGTTGAAGAAGAAAGGGCGATTAGCGTCAGGAATAGCAGTAGTAGCTCTCGCCGTCAATTGATAAGAGTAAGAACGGCAATGACTAGGTCGAGGATGCAAACGTCGTTGACTGCTCGAGAGCGAGGGTGCATTAGAGAGGCCAGGTACCGGACACGACAGCTCCAAGGAGCCAACGCTGGTGATTGGCTGCAACCGCATCCCACCTTTGGGGATCTGGCTTCTGGGGCGCGCGGCCGACAGACCCACTGCTATATGTCGTCAGTCTAGAAGTAGGAGCTCAGCTTCACAACCTCTCAGAGAATTGCAGCTTTCTTGTGCCTATTTCCATCTCTGGAATTTTCTCGTCTCTCCAGATCTCTAGCATACTAATTTCATCGAATTCAGTCGCCATCATGGTATGTACAAGAAAAAGTCGCGCTGATACCCTGTGTTTCCCGACCGAAGCCGTGCCGTCGCTGACCATCTCGCGACAAGTCCTCTCCGCAACTCGAGTACACCTCCTTTGTCCTCGCCGCCTTGACGGCCGGCGGTGGCATCATGGGATATGCCAAGACACGTTCCGCTCCCTCCATTATTGCCGGATGCTCTGTCGGCCTCCTCTGTACGTTATCAATATTCCGAGCGATTTGAAAGCAAGTTTGGGTGGCCTTTGCTGACTTGCCTTCCTAAACAGACGGCCTCGGTGGCTATCGCATTCAGAACCGCCAGCCCTACGGCATTGAGCTCAGTCTTCTTGCCTCTGTGATTCTGGGTGGTGCTTCCATCCCCCGCGCCATCCGCCTCAAGAAGCCCGTCCCCATCCTCCTCAGTGTTCTGTCCACCTTTGGTGCCATTACCTTTGGCAGTGCCTTTAAGAACTCTGCCTAAAGATTGGGCTGGAAATCAATGCAGTTTTGTGCATGGAGGACTATGACTTTTGGAAATTTGGGCAATATGTATGAGTAATTTGATGATAATGTCTTCTCCCAAACGCTTCCATACCCATTTGTCAAAGTGAACGCCACCCATTTGTTGTACATTTATTTTCCTTGCTTCGACGGTCAACCATATTCCTCTCATCTTTCTCCTCATTTCCATGTAGTGTACATTGTTGGTTGAAAGGGCGGGCTAGAGAATCACAGACCAAGATCCTCCTGGGCCTTCTTGATCTTGTCGCGTTTTGCCCGCGCTGCGGCCCGGTTGTCGGCTTGCATCTTGGTTCGTTCGGCTCGTAGACAGTGATTGACCTTTTCTTTAACGTCGTTACAGCCGCCGGCGGCCTTGTGCATGAAGCCCTTGGCGTGGCACTCCTCGAGCTGAGCGATGATTTCTTCGCACGCTGCAGCCTCCATCGTCAGTCAATCATGGCTCCAAGGATCACAAAGTCTGTCGCCATACCCAGCGCGTTTTTTGTATGTAAATGAGGGTGCATGTTTGTTATGATTCTGGCCCGAATAGTTGTTCAAATCGAGTCTCGTGTGGCATTTTTGGTCCCGAGTTGTGAGGAGCCAGGCTGCGCGGGTCGCTGCCGCAACACCACCACGCCACCGAGGACAGTCCGGCAGAAAAGCTTGGGCCTCCTCCAGAATTTATTAGCAACCACCACTCATCACGCTAAACCGCAAAGTCACAGCTCCCAACTCCAACCCTTATACCACGTCAGTCACCAGGCTCAGAAGCGCAAATACATCAGCGGCGATAAGATTCGTCATGTCTGCTCAGACTCAGGCATCTGGAAAGAAGCAGCAGGGTAAGTCGTCGACGAGGATGTCAGCGCTGCGTTTGCAGGATGATAAGAGGCGCTAACCGGGACATAGATCTGCAAACGCAATATTCCAACTTTAAAAGTGTGCTGCAGCAAATAGCACAGAAGATCGGGGATATCGAGCAGGAAGCTGAGGAACACAAGTATGCGCATAAAATCCTGTTGGCATTGTGATTATGATGAGGCATCTCACAGAGTGATGACCCCACCATGAGCTAGTCCATGCAACTGCGCACGCCAAAGTCGATGATACTAACTGCATGTCCACCTCCATAGACTCGTTCTCGAGACACTTGAGCCCCTGCCCAAGGACCGCAAGTGCTTCCGGCTCATCAACGGCGTCCTTGTGGAGAAGACAGTTGAGGATGTTGCGCCTGCACTGAAGACGAATCAGGATGGCCTGAAGAAGGTGCTTGACGATTTGGTAAAGAGCTACAAAACGAAACAGGATGAGCTCGACTTGTGGAAGGTCAGTGAATTCGCAAGAATTCGGTACGATGACTACAAAGGTTGCTAACTCTGATGCAGAAGAAGAACAATGTCCAAGTTGTGCAGCAATAGGATAGCCGATCGGAAATAAAAGGAAGGAAATCTGCACACACTACTCCAAAATTTGCCTTTACTTGTTTCGATTACCGGTCGATTGCCAGCAGTTTGTACGTTGTGTGAAGTTGCTCCGCTGGCCAGCACATGTCTATTGACGCAGACACGGAGTCCTTTCCGGGTTCTCCTGTCCACAATCTGAAGACCGGCTTGCGATCCAGGTGAAGCACTGGCCTACATTGTACGTCACCTGTATGGAAGAGATGACTACAGATACGCGTCTGCCAGCCAGTAACGGAGTACGTGACATAATCGCAGACCATCGGTCTGCTGCGCACGTTGAACTAGCAGGCCGTATTTGTATGTACAGCAACAAGGCAGCCACATACACAGCCCCCAACGTGTGCAAAACGCAATGCGGCCCAAGGTCAGCCTGACGGATCCAGCGTGCGTTGTCGGCCAAGCGAGGCAAAATCGATGAGTGATGAAGCACACAACGATGTCATCATGGAGGGTCAAGTGAAGCCCTGGAGATGCATAAGTGAAACGGGAAAACGCAAATCCCTGAGACGAGAGTAGCCCAGTGCAACGATGTGTTGAAAATTTTCCAGTGGCTTGCATACTGCATAGAACTTGAAGGAATGCTGCTAGGCATCACGCTGCCCGATGTTGACAGATGCAGGGCGGGCGAGGCGAGGTTGCTGGCGCGCCGGGGAACCGGGCACTTTGGCCCTGGCATCATGAGCATGCACACTAATGTACAAACACGCTTGAAAGGAGAAGAACAAGAAGAAGAAGAAGTATGATGATGAAAAGTAAAGAGCTGACATGATGACTTTTGCCGGCAGATTCTGGAGAAGCACACCGCTCTTCGCCATAGCTTGCAAGTCGGCTGCCGAAGTGTGGGGACTCTCCGAGCGTGCTTGCGTGGGCCGCGGTGGGAAGCATGCATGAGTTGAAGAGTGCATTGTTTTGAGGCAGAGGGTGAGACCGTGATAGTGTAAACAAGATTGTTCTTATGCCGTCTAGTATGATATGTTGTGCTGGCAGTGGCTTCGTTGCGGGCGCAAAGGCTGCGTACGTACGTAACCTGGGATCAAGAGATGCGCTGATCTACCCACACTGCTGCAGAGTGTTGCTGTACGGCGTTGAGAAGAAAGGGACCGAGACGGCCCAATCAGCCACTAGAGCAGCCACCAATGTGGTTACCTTTTGGAAAGTATCAAAGTCTCGGCGTTGAGCGTGGTATTTAGAGAACTCTAAGCAGCTACTCCGGCGGCCTGTTTAGCAGCCTTGGCGAGCATCCTACTGGCACTCGGATACCGCAGCTTGGATTGCGACTGTTTTTTTTTTCTTTTTGATGTGAATGGGCTAGATAGCTGAATAGGGACAAGCTTGACGGATGGTGCTTGTGTGAATTATAATTATTCAAGTTAAGCCTCACTCTCCTGCCTACCCAAGTACCTAGTTAGCTACCCCACGCCTCCCTCAGTACTCCACCTTTTCGAATGCAAGCTGCAGTCCGTCGCCGCTCGTTCACCCGCGACCTTTTCTTCCATCTCTGCGCACCAATTGATTGCTTCCTGAATCCCGGCGCACGCCCTCCTACGCCCATACCCTTCCGTATCATCCATATCTCCCATATCGCCTATTCCGACGCCCTCCCCATCGAATCCGCTGTACACTGCAGCCCTGCGCCTATCTGGACAACTCAGACAATCGCGCCGTCGCAGCTCCCAACAGCACCCGTTGGAGCCAGCCGCGTTCGCATCACGCGCGCTTCTTCTCCATCCTCTTGCCCACATCGCGCAGCAGCAGCTTTCGAGGTAAGAGCGCCGTCGTTTATACACTGTCATGGCGCTCTCCCCGGCTTGGCGCGATGCAACCGCCCCTGTGCGAAAAACGTTGTTGTGGGCGCGCGCCAGCACATGCTCGCTCCCAACACCCCCTCCACCCCTCCCTTCCGTCATCCCTCCTCTGCAGCTTGGAAACCCAACCGTCTTCTCTCATACGGCAGAGCACTTCTTCTCGCACACGTTCCGTCCCCTGGCGCAACCCGTCCTGAGCCGTGCACCGAGGACCCGGAGCCGCCGGTCCCTGCTTCCAGAGACTAATGCAAATCAGAGCACCTTGTACCGACTGGCAAACTGACTGACTGGATTCTCACAGTGACACAGCCCTCTTCGTCTCTCGAGCCAACCCGACGTCGACCCGCACCCCCCCTCCATTTGACTCAACCTGGAAACTCCAGCCCAGCACTGTAGCCAAAGGGAACTCACAGCCGGAAAGACTCGCGTTTCAGCCCAACCGTTGCGCCAAAAAATAAAAAAGCCTTTGTATCACGGTAGACGTTGCCAAGACCCCAAAACAGCCAAATATGTCGGAGCCCGCTCAATCACCACCCAAGGATGCCGAGCAACCTGTTCAATCCCCTGGCGACGAGGGACAAATGGACGACTCCCAGGATCCCACTGGCGCCTACGACTTTGACGGCGTCAAGGAACAAGACAGATGGCTGCCCATTGCTAATGGTATGTCACTGCCCTGGGCTCGCGCTCAGCCACGCGAATCTGCGCTGTGTTAACCTATTATACCAGTTGCCCGTATCATGAAGAATGCACTGCCTGACAATGCCAAGATTGCCAAAGAAGCAAAGGAATGCATGCAGGAGTGTGTAAGCGAATTCATCTCCTTTATTACTAGCGAAGGTAGGTCAACGCAGCTCTGCGCATAGTTTTCCGCAGGGACCTGACATCATGTGTATAGCTTCGGAAAAATGTCAGCAAGAGAAGCGCAAGACTGTCAACGGCGAGGATATTCTATTCGCCATGACATCGCTCGGATTTGAGAATTATGCCGAGGCCCTGAAGGTGTATCTCTCCAAGTACCGAGAGGTGAGCATGCCGTGTACCACCTGATCAGAGCAAGGACTGACCCTTTCCCAGCAACAAAATGCGACCAACCGTGAGCGCGCTGCGGAGAATATTCCATGGGGTAGCTCCGCAGCGGGCGGCGACCGGCCGGGAAGTGCCGGTCCCGCGACTGCTGGTTCCAACACTGGAGAGTTTGTCGAGGGCGCAAGCACCGCCGAGGCGTCGGCCGACCCTAACTACATGTACAGCTCCGGCGGCACTGCGCACAACGGGTCTGCACCGGCTGCTGGCTCTGCTGAGGGTTACTAGACGCTGGCTCGTTCTGGTGACTGAATGGTGCGGTTGATGTGTATTATGGCTTGTAGGGCGACGGACATTGTTGCCACCAGGATTGGGATACCTTGTCTTGATTGCAAGAGCGAATCGAGAACGTGGCGCTCTATGTTTGTTTGTTTGCTTATCTTGTTGCCGCCGTTGACTTTCTAACTATGGCATGTTTTGTTTCGGGCCCTTGTCTGGCTTGCAAGCTGGCTTCCTATACAATAGACTTTGTTGAGACTTTATTGGATCTGGTTGATTGAGGGACGGATCGGATACGGCTATGACTATAAGGTGTTGACTGCCGCGAAAAAAAATGAATTGAAGGGTAGATGGACGTGCCATAGAGTGAGCGATTGCTTTGGACATGTAACAATCCCATATCAATAAATGGTGAATTAGGTATATAGACTCACCTCTACAAGGAGGAATCACAGCATTGCAGCTCGCTAAATTTGTGTATTTGACTAATAGGTCTAGAAATGATTCGAGGAAGGTGCCAAAGCCCAACGATTGTTTTGCTGAGAGATTTTTACTTGCCATGATGTTCTAAGTAAATTGTTCATTTGATGATCTCGACCGGCGTCGTCGGGCTATATACGTGTGTACTCGCTCAGCGCACGGACCACTTTGTTAATGGTTTGGCGCGGACAAGGTGACGGGCACGTGTGTGACTCCACTTTTCCATAAAATATTCCTGTTGACAGTCAAAATTTCCAGAATCGTCAGCCACAGTGCGTCTCAGATCACTCTCCCGCCCTCCATCCAGACAGCTGCTTGTCTCTGTTCCCATCGCCATACAGCATCTTGGAGACAAATGCACGCTGCGGGACTCTCCTATACCTCTTGTCTGCTTGCATTATTATGATAACAACTACATGGCCTCTCTTAAAACGCAGTGATTCTTCTACATGCCTAGACCTTAGCCGCCCAAACGTCGCTGGGGAAAAATTTACACGGCAAGCCGCATCTTCCTGAGGAAGACAGAAGCATTGCCCTAGCACCGCATAGTTTGTGCAGGGCAAGAAGAAGATAAAGACCGACAGCAAACAGCAAAAAGAAACGCCAAATTACATACCCCATGCGACCGTTCTCCCCCGCCGCCAGAGTTTTACCTGGCTCTGTGTCGCAGAACCTGACGCCCGTCAAGTCTATCCTCAAGACTGCCTCTGTCCTCGGCCGCCGCAAATACCAGCATGAGGTGGACTCCAACACGCCCGAAGCGCCCGACAGCCCGACAAAGCGACGCAAAGTCTTTTTCGACGACGTTCGAAACATAACGTACGAGGTGGGCCGCCGCACAATGGAAGAGGTCAAGCTCGAAGTGCGGACCGCCCTCGAGGGACACCTCCGCGGCAGCGATGGCCAGTATGACACTCTCAAGGACATGTTTGCCAACGACAAACAGCGCTATCTGCCCCCTGTCATCGGCGAGGACGATGACACCCTCAAGCCGCACGAGCTCCAAGTCTACGTCATGGCTCTGACCAGCTGCGTCCCTATCCTCAAGAACAGAGAATGCAACGGCCTCGTGCGCGTGATTCTGCAGTGCTCATGGCTCGGCAGAGACGACGCTTTTGTCAAGTCCTTTACGCACTTTCTCGCCGCTCTTGTCAGCGCGCAGGGCTCCTACATCGGCGCCGTCCTGTCCATGATTGTGGACAAGTTTCAGCTGACGCGCCAGTCAACCTGGTGCGTCCCCGACTTTCCAGAGGTCAACCGCGAGACCATGCGCCAACGTCTGCACTCCACGCTGCAGTATCTTTTGCAAATGTTCCCCTCAGCAGTGGGCGTCCTCGAGAGCCTGTTGAGCGCCAAGTTTCCTTTTCCGGGTGACTCGGTGCAAACACACATGGCGTATATCAACAACTTGCTCAAGGTCAAGGAATACGTACCTAATCTGCAGGATGAAATTCTCGACATTATACTCAACCGTGTCGTCAAGATCGATTCGCAAATGCAGCTGGATCTTGAGGATGTTGACGATGACATCACAACTGCCGTCCTTTTTGCACTCCGCGAAAACTCACACACCACTTCCGACTGGGAGCAAGACGAGCTGGACGACAGCGACAATGAGTCTGTTGACAGCGAAGATTTAGACTTTGACAAGGAAGCTACGAGAATCAAGACTGTCAAGGAAAACGTCGAAAAAATGGATGCTGTCCTCGATACTCTGTTCAAGTTTTACACGCCTTACTTTCTCAACCCGGGCTCAGACAAAGCATTCGATGCCTTTACTATTATCCTCCGCGAGTTTGATCACATGGTTCTGCCAACATATAAATCCCGCCACACACAGTTCCTCATTTTCCATTTCGCACAGCAGCATGAACGCCTTACCGATGCGTTCTGCGGGCAGCTCATTGCTACAGCTTTCCAGAGCAACACGCCCAACGTACTGAAGCAAGCCGCCGCCGCCTACCTCGCTAGCTTCGTCGCGCGTGGCGCTCTGGTGCCTTGCAGCCTGGTGCGCACCATCTTCTCGCTGTTGCTGCAGTACCTTGAGCAGTACCGTCGCAAGTACGAGCCCATCTGCCGCGGCCCCGATCTGAAGCGATTCCATCCCTACTACAGCCTCGTACAAGCCACGCTATACATCTTTTGCTTCCGCTGGCAGGACCTTGTCGTGGGGGCCCCAGATACTGTGGACGTGGACGACGCGGCCTCGTATATCGGGCAGGATCTCGAGTGGATTGGCAGCTCGCGTAAGGACCTCTCTGTCCAAATCTTTGGCAAGCTGAACCCACTTAAGGTGTGTGCGCCCGTCATTGTCGAAGAATTCGCTAGACTGGCTCATCGTCTCAACTTTATGTACGTCTACCCGCTGGTGGAGAGCAACAAGCGTGTGCGTCTCACCCAGTTTCTGTCCTCGACGTACGCGACAGGCGGCGCGCTCCGTGATGCCGGCTACGACGGCCAGGAGGAGAGTTTCCACCAGCTCGACCCCTACTTTCCCTTTGATCCGTACCAGCTGCCCGTCAGCAAACGCTGGCTCGTCAACGACTATGTGCATTGGAAGTCGGTGCCGGGTCTGAACGCGGATGACGAAAGCGATGACAGTGACGACATGGATGGCGAGGACGAGAATGCGCTTGAGGAAGCCACTGCGACAGACAGCGACGGCGATGACTGAAAAGCGGCCCGAGAGAGAGCGTGTGTTTGATTCAAGACGGATTTATGAATGGATATACCAAATGGAAAGACTTGTTTTATAAGGGAAGCAGACAATGAAGAACATGTCTGATATCACATGTTTGTTTGAATTTTAGCGCGGAGTTTGATCGGAAAAGAATATTGGCTTTATTGTATGGCTTTTCTATGCATATACATGAAATATATTTCGCTACAAACCATCACTTTTCCATGTTTCCGCTGTCCACGCAGCGCTTTTCGTTGCTGCTCACATCACGGCAAGTTCTGCTTGACGGAGCTGACTCTATGCGGCTATGTGAAGATCTGACATGTACAACACCTCGCTGGCGGCACGATATTTCCCCATGATTGCTCACGCAGGCTAGGCCAATGTGGATAAGTGGCAAGTAGGGGCAGCTGGACGAAAGTTGCAATGGGAAATGCACACAATTAGCGGCGCAAAACGATCTTTGCAGGTGTAAGCGTGTGAGTAAGTACATGGTTATCTCTCAGTCACCCAGGCATTTCAAACACATCACGCATCGACAGCCTGACATGTGGTATATTTCAGAAACGTTTCATTGTGTAGACTTGTTGCTATATCAGCATGGGCTCAGGATACGATGAAAGTATCCCCAACCAGAGGAGAAGACATTGCTAGTTGCAGTAGCACACTTCGCCGTGGCCCTTGTCCTGGCACTGGCCGCCCTGTTTTCCAATCCACGTGCAATGACTATCGCAGCAGAGTCCTTTGGCCGGCGGAAGCAAGCTGCAGCAGAAGCTGCGCGTGGCGACAAGTGGCGCCGGCGGCGCCTCGCCGGCGTGCTCGTCGTCGGTGCCGGATACGTCGCGGAGGGCCGCCTCGACGGCTGCCTCGCGCACCTCGCGCCGGTCCAGGTCCCTCTCCGCGACGTACGGCGCAATGCCGGACCGGACCTCGTCCTCCCAGAGCCGCGCCTCGGCGTCGTCGTCGTCGGCGGCGGCGGCGGCGGCGGCGTTGACCGTGGCGACGTTCTCATCGCCGCGCTTCTGGGGGTAACACGCGCAAATGGTGAAGCCGGGGCAGCCGTCGCGGGGCAAGCAGCGGCCGCCTCTGGGGTTGCCCTGGCGGACGCACACCTTGCCGCACAAGTCGTCGCCGCCGATGAGGCAGGCAACGGAGTTGTGGCAGATGGCGGAGACGGTCGAGGCAAGCGCGACTGCGACGAGGGAGAATTTCATGTTGGGGCGAGGGGGGGACGGGTTTTGGCAACTGAAAAGGTGTCAGTGGATGGAGATGGTCTGGCCTTTGAATTTGGAGAGTGTACTCTGTACCTAGTGGTGTTGATTTTACTGTCGAGGCTAAAGTATAACTTTGGTTTGTGAAAAGACAACATCAATCGAAGAGGGACCATGCCTCATTTATACCTTTGCAAGTTGAGTTGAGGCCGTTTTGCTCTCACGGACCATCGGTGTCATGATGCGAAATACGGCACCTCAAAGACGTTTCTCCAACTCGGACAACGGATGAATGTCTCTGCGTCTTACGGTAGCATCAGAAGCCAACAAGTTACTCAAAAAATACGATACAGTCACCAACAAACAATGGCAGGTCTAGGTGTATACAACATGTACGTGACACCTGGAGTGAGATGCCAGGATGGAGTTGCCGTTCAGCTTCGTCCGGGCGCAGATTCCTGTTAATGCCGAAACAAGGCAACGATGCGTTGTCAAGCATCACAAACACGGTGCAAGGGATGTCGATCTGAAAAGACTTTGTTTCATAGCTGAAAAGTTGGTTGTTGTATCAACACCACCAGCCGTATTCTTTTTTTTTTTTTTTTTTCCTCTTCAGCTCGCAAACCAACCCTGGTGGCTGAACCGATGACCGTTAACTAACTACTAACTTGGCAAACTAGGCTCTCGGTTTCAGCCTTGCGCTGCCGCTTATTAGCTTGCGCCCCGCGATCTTTGTGCTTTTGCTGCATTGGGGCATGTCTTGCGATGTTGCCGATGCAGACCGATGTTATTTCGGCGCAGCTTGGTACCTGGCGCTGCATGACATACAGTTTGGTGATGTCATACATCAAGTAAGCACAAGGGTTAGACTATCCGTCTGATCAATCCTCATTGGCAATATTTTCTGTTTCCCTCCCCCTCAATCGACAGTGCTTTGATGACTGTGTCGGGGGGGGGGGGGGTCTCGGTTGCTCGGGCTGTGTCACAGGGCAAGACTGATGGCTACGTTTATTGGTCCCTCGGCAAGTGACCACAGCTCGCCGTATTTTGCGCTTGTGAAGAAGATGCTCTCAGATTGAGAAGCTTTCGTAATGGTGACGACTCACACGATTCAGAAGTAGTTTCTGAAAGTTGAAGCTGGAGGAAGACATGGCGCCCAGCGACGGTCCAAGATCAATCGGTCGAATCAACCGCTCCCGAAGAGCAGTAGAAAAGCAAGTGTTACAGTCGCGGGCCCATTTATTGGCGCAGTAACAACCTACAAAAGACAATAAGAATATGCAACTTATAAGAGGAGCGAATCGATATCCGTGGTGAGCCAAGTATTATGGCATGTGGTACCTACTAGCTGTTCCAATCTGCCAGCATCCACGATGAAAAGGAACTGGCATACATCAGCGTTTGTACTAAAATGTAGCGTGAATATTATTCAAGATTAATCATTTTCTAATTCTAGATCATGCTTATCAAGGAGGCCTTTTGCATACATATTTCTGACCATTGGGTATACAGCGCGCGCAAAGTTACTCCTTCTCTCCACTACGAAGCGCGGCGTAATACCATTGTTCTTGACACCATTTCTCTCCTTCTTGGGAGAGAAAGCATGCAGTATAAATGTACACCTCCAGTCTTGCGCCCAAGTCGTCAGGGAATTCCGGGGCTTTTCATAGTCTTCCGGGTACGCGGGCAGGCCGCCGTCCTTGTCAAGATAGATTGCCGTAGGTTCAAAGTGGTTGGCAAACAGTCGTTCCGAATTAAAGGACCTCCATCCCATGGGCGCAAATGCAGACGGTCTCAGTGTGAGCATTTCACAGGGCTCTTTGGCCAGTTCCTTGCCGACCTGGGTCAAGGCCTTGTTGCTGTGTGTCGTCCACCAGCCATCGTACGTCGCATGCATTTTGTCTTTCCAGAGCTTGATCATACGCCCTTGCTTCTCAGACATGAATGTCCCGCTGTTGATCCATCCATCCGTCTGCTTGCCAGCGACTGCGCTGTAGCCCGACTGCCTCAGCGGCTTCAAATCCTTGAGAGTGTGCACATCCATGTCAATGTAGACGCCACCGAAATCGTGCACAGCTTGAACTCGAACAAAGTCAGACTTGTGCTCCATGCCCTTGATCCTCAAACCATTGCCTGCGTGCGTAGGCACGGGCACTGTATTGATGACAATTCCTGGAATCGCAAAGACGCGCTTGGCCCATTTGCCTGCGTCGCCAGTCTGCGCGCGGCGCACGGCGGTGCTGTTGGCCTCGGCATTGGTGTGTAGGTAGATTGCATCTGGCTGCCAGTGATGCCAAGCCGCATAGACGGAAAGGAAGTGGCTGAACTGCAGGGGAAATGTGCCGTCGATGGGATCAGACAAGACGTAGACCAGGTTCAATATGTTTGGGATTTCTCCATGCGTGGCATCTGCCCGGCATGAATAGTCGGCGTCTATTTGCGCTGAGCTGCAGTGGGCAGATGTAGGCTGACTCAGTAGAAATACTTTTGTATCGCGTGGTAACAGCTCATATAGAGCCGCAGCGAACAGAATAGCGACGATAATTCGGATGAGGAAAGCTCGACGCCCCGGGCCGCGGGATGACTGCAAAAGAAGTTGAAAGAGAATTGCGACTGCATTGCGTGACCCCTTTTCTTCCATTTTCAAGAGTATCCGTTTTCAACCCAGTCGTATTCGGCTTGCCAAGTTAGATTTGCATGCCGCAGAAAGCTGCAAGTTGCAAAAATTACCCTTTTAAATCACAACATTAACGAGTGGAAGTCGAAGGGCAGAGGAAGAAAGGGGGCAGCAGCGAGAATACAACACGGCTACTAATACATTGGGCATAGCTTGCTTGGCAACAGTCTTGTGCTTGTATGCCCAGTTTGCAAGTTTCAGGGTCTCTACGCTGTCAGGACCCTGAAAAGTCAATCTCAATCTTGGCTTACACGTTTCTACAGGTCTCTAGCACCTAGCGGCGCCACGTGCCGAGTTCTCTTGTGCCATTGGGCTAGCACCGAGATACAAGTTGTGGAACTGCGACAAGATCAAAGCAGTTGTCATTAGACATTTGCAATAAGACGAGGCATGTAAGAATGTCTGGAAAAGTTTTGAATAATGCTCGCTCCTAGTGAAAAGATGCCTTATTCGGAGAACCACCCGGTTGCGAAATGTCCAAGTCTGACGTAGACCAAGTCTCAAAAAGAAAAGAAGAACATTTCAAGTTGACTTTGACCAGAGATTAGAGGAACATTAAACAGGTTGAAATAAAAATCGTAGATGCAATGGTAATAAAAGTGTGTATAAAGATCAAAGATGGTCACTTAAGGGCTCGGCTAACAGACATCGTACTGCTCTGGTTAATCAAACTGCCAAATAATTACGAATAGACTTGAACGGTGGCTACCTTGGACTGATCTAATAAAAAAAAAAGAAAAGAAGAAAAGAAAAGAAGAACAGAGGTCTCAAAATATAAAAATTTTATTGCCTAGTTCTCGATACTGGTGCCCAACTTTAAAACTAGTCACCAAATACAGCCAGCCCGCCCAGCCCAGCCAACCAACGTTTTGCTAGCGGCCGTAGCCGTAGGTATCGGGGCGCGAGAAACCCGGCATGCCGCGGGCAGCGACCCGGATATGCGGCGACCACGCACGGACATGTCCGACACTAGCCCTCTACATACACCAGCCCGGCGCCGTGCCAGCAGACCGGGAAGATGGGCCGCAGGTGGGTGGTTCATGACTGCTGCATCTCATTTGCGGATACATGTCATTGCCGATGCGTCTTTTTCTTCCGCGGAAGTTGATGGCGGCCCCGGCAAGCGGGCACTGACTGATTCGGCCGAGGTCCCTGAACTCTGAAAGGCGGCCACTGAAGACACACACACAAGACCCTAGTGTAAATCCGGCGCTATTCTTGCTGCGGCAGCTCGCCGACATTGATGACGAATGGACAAGTTGAAAGATGAAGATTGGGGCGATTGCCGTCACAATGTTTTGTGAAAAAAAAAAAAAAAAAGTATAAAAAGAGCCCGTCAAAGCCCAATTCCATACAAGTCGTGATGATGAATCGCATCAACAAACGCAATAATTGGAATAATGCACGTCAAGACATTGACATGTTTGGCTACCGTCGCCGCAGTGACGGCTGCAGACCAAGTTGCCAACTTTATCCTGCCAGAAGCCGCATACCCAGCCTACGGATGCGGCGACAAATGCCAAGAGGCAATCAACCAGGCCGTGCCGGCCGACATCATGGCCGTCGGCCTCGACTTTGACAGCGGCTTTTACGCCACGGCGCACAACTTTAGCACCAGCCTGCCGCCCGGCGAGGTGCTCAAGTTTGAGACGCTCAACGCCAACGACCGTCTTGTCAGCTCGGGCACGAGCCTGTTTCGTCTACAATACACGTCTCGCGATCTGGACGGGGCCATAGTACCAGCGACGGCGTTTGTGGCCCTGCCGCAGGGCAGCAATTATGCGCGACAGCGGCAGCAGCAGCAGCAGCAGCAGCAGAAGCTGCCCGTCGTGGCATGGGCGCACGGCACCATTGGCCTCTTTGCCGGCTGCGCGCCGTCCAACGGGCCCAACATGTACGACTACGGCACGTGGCAGCCGCTGGTGCAGCGCGGCTACGCCGTCGTCGCGACCGACTACGCGGGGCTCGGCAGCAACTACACCAGCCACAAGTACCTCTCGCACCGCGCGCACGTCAACGACGTGTACTACTCTGTGCGTGCCGCCCGGCGCGTGCTCGGGCTTGCCCTGGCCGACGAGTGGATGGCCGCCGGTCACTCGCAAGGCGGCGGCGCCGCGTGGAAGCTCGCCGAGAGCTCACTCGTCAAAGACGACGCGAGCTACTTGGGGACGGTGGCTATCGCGCCGGCCACGTACGTCGTCGACATGTTTTTCGATAACCTGGGCAAGCACATTCCCGCGCTGCTCGGCTACTTTACCTACTTTCCGTTTGCCCTGCAGCGCGCGATGCCGTCACTCAACAGCAACAGCAGCAGCAGTAGCAGCAGCAGCAGCGCCTTTGTGGCTCTGGACATGCAGAAGCGGCTGCACCTGGCCGAGCGCATGCAAGTGTGCATCAGCGGCATGTTTGCCATGGTCGCCGGTCTGAACTCGTCGCAAATCATTGACGCGGCAGGGCTCGCGCGGAGCAGACCCGAAATGCTCGCGTGGCAGAGGAACAACAGCGCGGCCCAAGGGGACAGGTCCCCGGCGCCGGTGCTGGTGGTGCAGGGCGAGGCCGACACGACGGTGCTGATGAACACGACGCGGCAGGCGTGCAAGAGGTCCTGCCAGGCGGGCAACGAGGTCCATCTGCGCCTGTACGCGGGCCAGGAGCACTCGGCCACGACCGAGGCGGCGGCGCCGGAGTGGCTGGGCTGGATCGACGAGCGCTTCTACGGCGGCAGGGCGCAGGTCGGTCAGCAGAATTGCACGGAAAAGGTGCGCGGCTTGTTTGCGGGTGGCGATACTAAAGCGGCGCCAGAGGAGTAATTTAGCGCCTTGGTTTATAGGAAGTTTGTCTCCCGGATATTGCTTGTCGATCGATATCAGGGTCTGGGGCGCGTGGTGGTGGAGTGGCTGGGGACTGGGGTGGCTGGATCGGCTTGGCAAGATCGGCTTGGCGAAAAATGCCATCTTCTAGTTATCATGTACTGTCGATCCTTTGATAAAGATCATCTTACCATTCCATTCATGTGAATAGATGTCCCCCTCTTCGGCTTTACTGCCGGCCTTTCTCTTTCGATTGGCGTAAGCCTTGTCAATACGAATTGCCATTTTCGCACGGGTCCTGAGCTGTTGGAAATAAATTATTAACGTGAAGGTGCGAAATCGAGGCAAGCAGTTTCGACGCATATAGCAGCAGTGTAGATCCGTCTTTTCTTCATGTACCATCATGATTGCGGTGATGGAGGCACAATACGTGCACACACCTAGAATAAACAACAACAACAACAACGAATAATGCAATGAATACCTTCCAATTGGGTCCGCCCCTAGCTATCCCAAAGCTGTAGCAGCAGACATGTGTTTCGGTTCCGCAATGAAATCATATCTGGAATCGAAAGACTTGACTCAAATCAATCAAGACATAACACAGACCACGTGACACACACGCCATCAATTCAATATTTCAATCGCAATTTCCTTCCTTTTGACTTGGACAGCCTCGACATAACATACAAGACAAGATCAAACTTTTTTTTTTTTCTTTTTTTTTTTGGCTGAAAATGGGCGAAGAGCTCTCGCCAGAATGGGACCAACATCCCGCCAACCCATACACATGGCCGGCGCGCAAGAAATGGACCGTCGTGTTAACCGCCTCCATGGTCACTTTTATAGTCGGCCTCAACGCAACGTCCATCACCACAGCCGCCGAGGTCATTTCTGATGAATTCAGCCTCGGCAACGACATTTTTGAATACAACTTTCTCTCCGTCACGGCTTGGAATGCCGCCGCCGCCTTTATTCCCCTGGCGACGCTGCCACTAATGGACACGTACGGCGTGCGAAGGGTTTATCTGGTAAGTTTTGATGAAACTTTTTTTTTTGCTATTAGTTTATAGAAGCTTTTTTTTTCTTTTACTAACAAGGCAAAAAAAAAAAACGATAGACTTGCCATGTGTTGTTTACGATATTTCTCATTCCCCAGGCGCTGGCACACAACTTTGCCACACTCGTCGTTTGCCGCGTCATTGCCGGCGCCACGGGCGGCACGCTGCAAAGCGCCGCCGACGCCATTGCCGCCAACATGTTTCCGAATATCCACGAGCGCGCGCTGCCACTTACCTGCTACGTGTTTTCGCTGGTCTTTGGCGTCACCATGGGTCCCGTACTGGGCGCCCTGATTGAGCCTCTTGACTGGCGCTGGTAAGCGCCCCCTCCCTCCCCCTTCCCAATATCCCATATCCATATCCTCTCACTGTCATGTCCATCTCATTTCTAACAAGATTTATTGAACAGGGTATTCTGGATTGAGCTCATACTCTGCGGTGCATTACTTCCCGCCGTCTTTTTATTTCTAAAAGAAACACGAGGATCCGTCCTCTACGCCGAATACTTTCCCGTCGACTCTGACAACACCGATACGCCAGGAAACGCCAGCATGGCCCTGCACGAGTTTTATTTCGTCACGACGCGTTCCGCCGTTTTCCTCACCACCGAGCTGCCCATTGCCCTCTTCACCCTCTGGTCCTCATTTGCCTTTGGCCTCGTCTTCATCTTTACCCAGTCCATCCCCCTCGTCTTCGGCTCCGCCTTTGGCTGGTCGGCGCACCAAAGCGGCCTCGTCCAGAGCGCCGTCGGCATCGGCCAGATACTCGGCTTTGGCGTGTGCATGATCCAGCGGCACATTTACATTTCGAGCGCCCACCGCAACGCCGAGAAGCCGGGCGACCCCGTCCCGGAAGCTATCCTGCAGCTGTCCATCCCCGCGACGCCCATTGCCCTCGCGGGGGGCCTGTTCATGTATGGATGGAGCATACACCAGCCGCACTGGATCGTCACGGCCATTGGACTGGCGCTCGTTGGGTTTGCCAGCATGGTCATCATCAACGCTGCCACTATTTACATTACAGACGCCTATTCTGCCTTTGCCGCCAGCGCAATCGCGGCTGTGGCATTTGGCGAAAACGTCTTTGCTGCCTTTTTGCCACTGGCTGCGAAGCCCATGTATGAGAGGCTGGACTACGACTGGGCCAGTAGCCTGCTTGGATTTGTCGGCCTTGCTCTTACTCTAGCACCTCTTTTGCTGCTTGTTCATGGCAAAAAGATTCGCAGTAAAAGTAGATTTATTAGTGCAGGGTTGGAGACGGGTAGGATAGAATAAGTTGTAATACCCACATGTAAACAAAAGTGTATTATATAAATTAAAATGTAAAATGCGTCAAATGTATCAAATCTAGACAAGTGTATAAAATCTATTACAAAGTCTAGAGCTTTGCCATAGTAAACTCTAATATATGTATATATGAAAAGGCCATTTTAAAATGAGGGAATAAAACGCAAGTCAGACAGTAAACATGAAACATTGAAACTCAACTCTTGTCCTTATCCGCCGTCTTTTCGGTCTGCTTCGTCACCTCGGAAACTGAACCCTTCTTCGCATCCTCCTTGTTATTCTTCAGGCTACCCTTCTTGGGCACCCGCGCAAGCCAATAAATAAACAGTGCAGCGGCAATATTGAAAATGACATAGACCCACAGGACTCCAAAGTTGCGCCATCTGTCCTTGTAGTAGCTGTTCACGCCGGCCAGATATGTGTTTGTATCTGAAATAGTGCAGAATTGGCAGTCTTTGGTGGCATTCTCGTCTAGCAAGTGCCCGCCCACCTTGTCAATGTAGGCACCCAGATACTCCTGGCAGGTGCCCCCGAGTGGCTGCAGAGTGACGATTTCATTGTCGGCACACACGACATTCGTATTGGCTACGGCAACAGCCAGCATGCCCGATATCATGTACCGAAAAGGCGAAACCGTAAGCATCCAGTGCCAAAAGCCAGGGAGACTGTTCTCGTTGGCAAGGACACCACAGAAGATGAGGCAAAGCGTAAACATGAGATTGGCAATGTTACCGCCAGCTTCCGCTGTTTCGAAACCAGCAATAATCATGGTAGAAAAGGTACCCGTGAAAAGAAGAAACATGAGAAGGTAGAGAAACATGAGGGCACCACGCTCTGTGACCTGGCCGGTAAGTTCAGCGTTGCGGTACAGACCGACTGGGTAGTACCAGGCAAAGTACATGATGACGGCCATGAGGGAGTTCCAAGGGAGTTCCACAATGATCTGGGCGAGCATAAAGACCTTCCAGGAATAGACCTTGGAAGGGCGCTCACGTACTTCGTAGAGAGACCGCTGGATCACGAATTGCGGCATAGACTGTTGGACAATTTGCCCAAAGACGGTAAGAAGCTGGAAGATGGCAAACATTTGGTTCTGCAAGCCTTGAACGCTGTTGGGGGCTCGGAAAAAGACAAACCCAACGAAAAGGGCCACCAGCGTGCAAAGAGCCGTCTTGGAATAGATGTAGACGGGCATGCGCCAATACTGCTGGAAAACACGGTGAATGCACTCTTTCAGTTGAACCGAGTAAGGGGCGGCGAATTCGCGGTAGCTGTTGGGGTCCTCGTGAATCGGCGATGATCCAGCCACAGATTCGGCTTCCTGCAGCTTCTCAACCTTGATGTTTTCCAGTTCCTGCTGCACCTCGCTGTATTCGGGGCTGTTGCGCCAGGTCTGAAACCAATCGAGATCGGTGTGCGAGCCGGGAGCGGCACCAATTACCTCGAGCATCCATTCGGCAGGGTTGGCTGCTTCAGGGCATTCCTTTTTGCTGTAGCGAGTAAAATAGTCGGTCATGGTCTTTGAGCTTTCGCCAATTTCGCCAAAATACACAGTTCTGCCACCCTTGGCCAGGAACAGAAGACGATCGAAACGTTGGAAGAGCATGGCGGACGGCTGATGGATAGTACATAGGATAGCTTGGCCGGCCTTGGTGAGTTTCTCCAGCAGGTCCAGGATGGCCCAAGAAGTTTGCGAATCAAGACCAGACGTGGGCTCATCAACAAAGAGCAACAGCGGCGGTTTGGCAGCGAGTTCAACACCAATCGTAAGGCGCTTTCGCTGTTCGACGTTGAGACCCTCACCGGGTACACCGACAACAGCGTCAGCATACTCATCCATTTCCAGCAGCTTAATGACCTCGCTAACATACGCCACCTTTTCGGCTCTGGGCACGTGGGCAGGCTGGCGGAGAACGGCGGAAAAGATGAGGGCTTCGCGGACTGTCGTTGTCTGGAGATGGAGATCCTGTTGCTGCACATAACCAGTCTTGCGCTGGAAAGACGTATCGCGAGGTTTGCCATCGACAAACATTTCACCAGTCAAGACGCCAACATTGACACGGTCAGCCAAACAATCTAGCAGTGTCGTCTTGCCTGCGCCAGAGACACCCATCAGCGCGGTGAGCGTGCCGGGCTTTACCCAGCCATCAACGTGATCCAGAATTCGGCGTGTTTCGTTCTTGATCTTGACATCGTAGCAAACGTCGTGCCACTGGAACACAGAAGTCTGCTTCTGGAGCAGGCCACCATCCTGGCCTCGGCTCAGCTCAGCTGTAACGACAGGGCCAATGTTTGCCATGGCAGCTTCAGGGTCGTGCTTCTTCTTCTCGGCGGTCTCGGCAGCCACCGACTTGTGGCCCCGACGGTACACGAGAACTTCGCCCTTTGACTTCTTCTCAGAGACGAATTCGGCGGCAATCAAGTAACAAGTAAGGAAGAAGATGATGAATGCGATGACAATACCGAAATTGCGCCATCGATGCTCCCATTTATATCCAAAAGCCATTTGAGCATAACGGTCACCGTTGACACTGGTACGGCCTTGGATAGCGCCAATGGTGCTGCAGACGCGATGGTCTCCAGTAATATTCTCATAGCCAGCAACATTTGGATTGGGCACAAAGTCGGTGCATGGGAACTCTTGGCCGTGGAACTCGTTGACGAGAAGCGCTTCGAAAGCATAGGACAGCGGGTTGATATATCCTATCCATCTGCACCACCCGAGCATATATCTCGTTGGCAGAACAAAGCCGGTAAAGATGACCAATGCGAGAATAAGAATGGCGGCAGGAACTAGCGCTTGAAACAATGTCCGAGTCGCGGAACCAATTGTACGAAAGATCATAGACATGACCAGGACTGTGGCGTATGAGATGAGCAGGAAGAAGAAAAAGTGCCCTGGCTCACGCCGCAGGTTTGTCATGAAGTAGATGACCAGGTTGAAGATGACACCATTGACGAGTTTATATGGCAAATCGCAAATCATGGACGAGACGGCCTCGGCAGATGGATGATAGAAAGCGTAGCGTGAATGCTTCTCCACGATGGGACGCTGCGCATAAAGTGTTAGAATCTCCAGCGCACTGGCGAAAGCGTTCATGAGACAGGCAAAAAACAAGAGGGAGCCGCGTTGGAAGAAGCTAGAAGAATTCTTCTGGAGGTTGTAGAAGACGGAGCCAATGATGAGGGCCATTATAAAGTTTCCGACCAGCATGCCAACGGTGAGACTGGGGTCGCCGGTGAGACGCTTCCAGCCACGCCACAGGCAAAGCTGAATTTGCTGAGTGTACGACAGCGTAAAGGGAGATTTCTGGCGCTGACCCTTGGCTTGCTGAGCCTGCTTGTGTGCACGGAAGACCTCGGCATCGGCACCGTCAATGGGATGGCTTGTCTTGTATTCCTCAATCTCGACCTGCAGAGCCTTGTAGTTGGCGCTGTTTCTCCAGGCAGTGGCAAACTCGTCAGGGGTGCGGGGAGTGCGCCCTTCGAATCCAGGTCTGATGATTCGCTCGAGTGACGAGGTCATGGACGTCAAAAAGTCGGGCGTGGTCTGACGGGCTGGACACTCGAAGCCAAGATCAATAAAGTATTGCTTGGCGGCATTGGCGTTGCCAAAGAAGATCTGACGGCCTTCGTAGAGAACACAGGCCTTGTCAAACAAATCGTACGCGGTCTGAGGGGATTGGTAAATCGAGACACAGGCTGTGCTGCTAAAGAGCTCGGTCTGAAGACGGAGTGTTTTGCAAAACTCAATGGCGTTGGCCGAGTCGAGACCGCGAGTCGAATTATCCCAGCACTGGAGGGGTGCGCCGGACAGGGCGGCCTCGGCGATTGTCACACGCTTTCGTTCACCACCAGAAACACCACGGACATATTCGTTTCCGACTTTGGTGTTGACAGTGTGTGAAATTCCAAACATGGCCATGACGACTTCACGAAGATGGTTTGCGAATTCATTTCGATTCAAGCCCTGGGGCAGCTGGCGCGGTTGACGGGCACGGGCGGCAAAAGTGAGAGTATCGCCGACCGACAGTTGGGGGAAGTGGACGTCAACTTCGGCAGTGTAAATGGCTTCTCCGCGATGGTGCTTGTGCATCTCCTTGGCTCCGATACCTGTGCAGAAAAATCCCCTGTTAGTTTTGGGCTCTATTCGTTTTTTTGGAGGGGCTGTCCATCTGCGACAATGTCGCGCTGCCCAATAATGGACCAGTCGCAGCGCACCGGGCGAGGCTACGACCCTCGAGGTCTCACTTGATCTGGAACACCAAGGCTAGAGAAAACCAAGGCGGGCAGCTGTTTGCGCATCCACGTGGCACCGTCGCAAAGATGAAGAAGACGCAGAAAACTCACCTTGATAGTTGAGATAGGAGTCGTCATTCACGTAGATGCCATTCATCTCGCCAGAAATGGCCTTCAACAAGGTGGAACAGCCAGAACCGGGCGGGCCAAGAACGACTACCATTTCGCCGCGGCGAACGATGCCGTCAAAGTTGCGAAGAATATCGATGCGCTGCTTGTTGTTTGTAACTCGATCGCGAATGCTGCCCATGGCAGAGAGCCAGACATTGGCAACATCCTTTTGGTAGTCGGCGGCGGTGCCGAAGCCATGGACGTTGAGGTTCTGGAAGCAGATGCCGGCTGTGCGAAAGGCGGAGCCCTCGTGCGAGACGAGCTCGACAATGGCCTTTGCCCACTCGCGACCGGAAAAGTTGGGCGAGCCGGGATTCAGAGGCGAGTCGGGGCCGGCCAGGAAAGGATTGTCGCCGGCGACGCCCGAGGCACGCGAGTAGCTTCGCGCAAGGGCTTGGACAACAGAGGTGCGACGGTTCATCTCGGCAGTGTCATCGAGGTCAGCCTTGCCGACGGTTTCGGCAGGCGAGCTGTCATTTGGCGCGTCGTCTTCGGTGGAGATGTCGTTGGTTTCGACGTCGTCTGGGTTGTGATGCGGACTAGTGTTGGCGACACCATACTTTGCAGCAGTGGCGTCGTTGCTGCCCGTCATTCCATACACAAATGACATGATGGATGAGAATGACGCGGCGCAAAAGCGCGGCAGCTAAAAGAAAAAAGGTGTGTATTTGTTTCTTGCGGTAGGAGAAAAATGCGCCGCCAGAAGAAAGAGAGAGATTGCAAGAGTTTAGTTTCAGGGTGTACAAACGCAGCGGGCTGGTTGGTTATCGCGGGTTGAGCTTTGCCCGAGTAAGCAAGCTGGCCAGCCAGGATAAATATACGTCGGGGGGTCCACGACGGGGCAACGAACGATATAAAGGAAGAAACGAAATAGCTCGTAAAGAATAGGCAGCCGAGAAGTTTATTAAAGTCGACGAGGACCCGAAACGCTGGTCAGCAACGGGTGGATCAATTCCGACCAAATTATGGCCTAAAAAGAAAATAGGAACCCCGAGATGCGGGCAAAGCGGGATAGGCGGGGTCTCGGAGCACGACAGCGGGCGAGAAAGTAGCTCCAGGTCCAGCACATGAGCCTTGGAGCCTCAAGGGCTGATGCACTTTCTTGGCCAGTATCAGCTTACTTGGCATCTGATGGCGGGTCCGCCGACGAGTCCAAACAGCTACAGCTATTTACGCTGCGCGTGCAATAAATGGGCTGTGTGTATCGCTTGCGCTAGAGTCATGACAAGATGGTCAAGTCCGCTACGTCTAAACAGCGACGTGTACCCGTAGTAGAGTGAGTGCTGCGAGACATTTGGCGACTATGCTGGGTAACTACATTCAGCACAGATCTCTCGCCGCACAAAAAAAAAATTGAGATGGTTTGCGGACTTTGGATGTGGAGAAATTCCGGGCGATTGATAGCATGCGACACCGAGAAGCCAAATTTCTCTTTTTCATACCAAGGTTAGAAACTCCAGCATATCAGTATCCACAAGTTCCAGCGCTCGGCTAGATATGTTTCCAGGTCCTAAAGTACAATTACGAGTTACGCGTATAGAAGCGAGTAAGCCTATCCATCATCCAGTCTTTTTTATCCACACAGCCCAGCCTTGTTTGGGAAAAAAAAAATAGAAAATAAAAATCACTGCGGCTAACCACACGTGCCACAACTTGCTCTGTCCAACGTTGGACGGAGCATACCTGGACTAGCCTAAGCCTTTCAGCTGGTTCCCTATTGTGTGTGCGAGGGACAATATCAAAAAGGCGAACTGGGCGGCGCTGCCGATGCAGAGTCAAGACATGAACAGGGCAGAGACAATGTGGCGTGGCGGGCGCACCACTAGTTAGCTATTTAACCGGTACAACAATGTTTCCGGCGTCAACGCCCGTCATCCGAGACAGAAAGCCATCAAGTCGATAGCCGCTTCATCAAGAGTAGCACAGCCGGCATCATCAAATGTCACTCACTTATTACCAAGTAACCATGGACTGGTGACCAGTACAAAGCATGTGCCAGAATACGCGCAAAGATGCTCCTCCCCTAACCTTGTCCGTATCTTGTCGTCTGTGTTGCTTTTCCGCTACCCACCCATGGTCCGAAACTAAATAAATCACAATTAGTCTTGACTCTTCAGTGCCTCGTGGGGGACCCAGTTCGGTGACTCGGTTGCCGCCACCCCCTATCCGCTCTCGGGCTGGCCAAAGAACCCGGCAGCCCGCCGCCGCCGCACTGTTCCGGCCATGGCCCAACTTGTATTCTCAGCGGAGCCCGGTACTTGGGGGCAGCAGCATCTGCATCTAAGCTGATGGACCAAAATCGCTACACGCCCGTGATTTTTATTTTGATGCTTTTTTTTTTTTTTTTTTTTTGTTCATCCAGCGGAAACTCTGTCATGATCGGCAGCGGTGATCCGGGTCCGAACCTTGAGGAAACTTTGATCATGCCGCCGCACACAAGTCCACCGTAGCTGTCCAAAAAGCCTTTTTACGCCGTTTCTGGGGGCTTGCAGCGAGCGGGCTGACCCAGGAAATAGGACGAGACCACGCGACCCCTGCTGCGTGCCAAGTCTTGTGCCTGCAAAACTAGCTCAATCCGCGAAAACCACAATTATTACCACATCGCAAGCATGGCCAACAGTAGAATAAAAAGGAAAAAAAAAAAAAACATCTAATAATGGAAATTATGATTGTGTCCTACCAGCCAATGTTACACCCTGATAGTGGTTTGTGAGCTAGCTGAGTGACCTGTGGTGTTCTACATGGCCGCAAGGCTGCAACTGATACTGGTAAACAGTTGATGACTATATAATAACAGACCCCGGTTTAAGGATTGCACTGCCGCAAAGCTTATCTGGACCCGCGCGACCGCGTACAAAAGCTGACCATGAAAATAATTTTTCCCCGATATTAATTGGCAATTGCCCCCAGTCATATTGTCTTGTCGGGACTTGGGTATTTCCAGCGAGCCGCATATACAAGGATCAAACACCCAGTAAACCCTACAATCCGGAAATATTGTCATGACAATAATCAAATTAGATTAAACAGTACGACTCTTTGTCTTTCTCAATCGCATTGTTTGAGATGTGCGTGGCGAATCGCATCATTGTCTATACAAATATCATTAATAGCGTGCCATCGCCACAAGTTCAACTTATTATATAATGCTGTGTATGTTGACAATTTCCCCTTGCCCGCGGAAAACCATCTCACAAAAAGTCAATGATTTAAGCGGACGTGCTCATTGTGGCCATACTGTCACCCGTGTCCTATGCAGTCGCGCGCAAATTATTGCTAGGATCCCCTGGTGCATGGCACGCTGCCTAATCCTTGGAAACTAAAGTACTGATATCACCACCACTTTTACTTTTTTTTTTTTTTTTTTTTTTATTTCTTTCCCAACAATTGGTTGCAAATGGGCGTGTCAACTTGATTTCTTGACAATCCGACCAGGGACGAGAATTGCAATCGCCTATTTCAAAATCGGCAACATGCATTGCGTACGGATACAAAACGCACGCAGATTGCCAAATCATGGAGAGTTGCATCCGATACCGATCTCGGCATCTCGACCATGCCAGTGTTTACCGTATCCCTCGTCGTCTCCGTTCTAGCAGCCATTGCCAACCTGGCTTCCGCTCAAGTCGTCGTCGTCGTCGACGACTCTCAATGCGATTGCTACGTAACCGACGGCCGCTTCCCAACCTACTACCAGAATCACGGGTTCTGGGACTTTCGCTCTCTGTCGCGCTGTGCCGGCGTACCCCCCATCATTCGAGACGTCGACGGGAACCTCGACGCCAATGTGACGTGCTCGCTGTTTGACTGGAGCCACCCGTTTACCGACTTTTGGGCCCCTCAGCACTGGACCAACGCCAACAAGACGTTTCCCATGATTGTCACGTACAACAACCTGTACATTGAGCACAATCCGGGCGGCGGCCACCGCGGCGGCCACCAAAGACGCGACACCTTTCTGACGATGCGCACCTCGCGTCTGCCCGGCTTCCAGACCGCCGCCGAGCTCCAGTCCGTCCGCAAGGTCGACCACGCTTCCGTCCGGATGCTCGCCCGCACCTACGGCTCGCCCGGCGCGTGCACCTCCGTCTTTACCTACCTGGGCGCCAAGCGCCTCCGCGACGTCCAGGAGAGCGACGTCGAGATGCTGACGCGCGAGTCGGCCGCCACGGCGATCCACTACACCAACCAGCCGTCGTACCTCGAGGACGGCACCCTGATTGCGGGCGCCTCGCACGCGGCCACGCTGCCCGACGGCCGCTGGTGGTCCGACTGGATCACGCACCGCCTCGACTGGACGCCGGGCCGCACCACCTTTAGCGTCGACGGCGTGCAGAGCCACACGCAGACGTTTCAGGCGCCGCGCGACCCCAGCTTCGTCTTGCTCAATGCGTGGAGCGACGGCGGTGTGTGGACGGGCCAGATGCCCCAAGGCGGCGAGGCCTTTCAGAATGTCCAGTGGATCGAGATGCTCTACAATCTTTTGCCAGCCGGGGCACAGTGCAACAGAACATGCAGCATTGACAAGTCGCCCCAGGTCGGCAAGCCCGTACGTGTTTAGGACATGCGACGTGCGCCCATGGACCAAGCTGATGCTACGTTGGAAGTTGCTGCCATGTCTTGGTATATACAGAAACCGTATGTATTCAATATTTGTATATTCAAAAATTTTGTGCATTAGATATTCGTTGGGAAATGTGGCATCTGTCGAGATTACCACGTCTCTGGCCCAAATGTGCCATTCTTTGGCACCATTTCGAGTATCGCAGCATAAGAGGCATCAAGGGTATCTGCTACGGCGACGTTACCCCACCACTTTGGTATTGGAACTCCCGGGAGTGTAATGGCAAAGAATACAATGACGGTGCTCAATACCAAGCCTGCGTCGAGAGCCGATGCTGTAATGTAGTTGTAGGTCGACCACCAACCGTTGAAGCGGTTATGAATCCATCTGTTGAATACGAGGCCGACAATAGCCCAGGAAGAGAAACTGAGCGGCGTGGCTGGTGGAAGCCAGGCCATTGACCCAAACATGATGGGCGCGTTGAAATGGCGAAAGAAGTTGATGCCTGCCCTGTTGATGAGGAGGTAAAAGACGACGGGGAGCGCGGCGCCGCCGAGCCAGAACCAGTTAAAATGGCTATACATGCCACCGACGCCAAACATGCGCCGCGGGCCAATGACGCCCCATACGATGCTGGAGGAGAAGAATGCGCGGCCGTTGGGGCAGGTGAAGTGGTCCTTTTGCCTATTGTCGCAGGCGTTTTCAATGTGCCCGAGCGTCCAGTTCATGACGGCAATCTGCACAAATACGGCCCATATGGTGGGAATGACCTGACACCAAAACGTCACCTTGGGAGGAATCTTCATGTAGTGGCCAAGTTTCAAATCACTCGAGTATGTCTGCGCCTGGCCGAGAGTGATGACGCTAAAGACTTTGAAGATCATGACTCCAATCGGCCTGCCCGGGATCATGAAGCCTGCCAAGAAAGCAGAGAGGACATTCAAGCTAATGACAATGTTGGACACGGCCAGAATCATGGAGCTGGGGATCATAAAGATCAGCGCCAGTAAAAGCGAGACCAAAAATGCCCACCATGGGAGCTGTGAGTCGTACGCCAATGTGGTGGCCAAGCCCAACGCGAGCGAGACCAAGAAGAGTGCCCCGTACCACCAATCAGGGGCCTCTTCATATTTCTTCATGAGCTTCAGGTGAACATCTGGCTCCTGATTGCGTGACGAGCGAAGCCGATGCCAGATTTCTTTGCCGTGGAACAGACCCGTATGCACAAGGGTAGAAATAAGTGCCGCAAAGGACAGACCATAGTTGAGTGCCAGCGCAGGTGTCAGGAATAAGGGCGAGTACTCCTTGTAGTTCTTTTCGTCAAACGTGAAGCCGGGGCCGAGAATCTTGTTTACTTGGTAGGCCTGTTGCGTATTGTCGTACACTTGCGACGTGACCATGGGCAGGTATTTAGACCACAGCGCCCCGCTGTAAGTGATGCCGATGATGGGCAGGATCATGAAGCAAAATAGGCCGACTAGCGTGTTGACATGAGAGAGCGTTGGCGCGAGAAGCGGGTTGGCGAGGTACGCAGTGACATAGGTCCAGTCGAACGTGATGGGAAGCAGAGACAGCCCAGAATAGCCTCCAAATAGCTGGTTGACGACGACGTTGTCGGGCCTGATCCAGGTTGGGAATGAAAAGACGGCCAGTCCCTGAAAGATGACGGCAGGAAACCAGTAGTACACAAACATGCCCAAGCCCGCCAGGCAGAACCAGCTGTATCTGCTAATCTGCCACCCATTCGCGTTTGCCGCTCCATTGCTGCTCCGATCGTGGAGCGCGTAAAAGAGCGTGGTGCTGGAGAACTGCGCCGGCCACAGCATCGCCGCCGGCCAGACGAGGAAACGGCGAAAGACGCCCGCAAACGAGATGCCAATGAGCTGCGAGCTGAGGGTGAAGAGCAGCGAGAAGCCCCAGCCGAGGTTCTTGTCGTAAAACGGCTTCCCCTGCAGCGCGAGCAGCGCGTCCGTGCTGTAGGCGTAGCCAAACGAGACATTGGCCATGAGGGTGACGACGGTGTGCTCCTTGATGGTGAAGGGCCCCGTGTTGAACGTCCACTCGACGCCAAAGGTCCGGAACTTGCGCATCGGCACCACCCGCGCCCAGAAGCAGCCAATCGGGTAGACGAGGAGCTGGATGATGATGGCCTGAAAGGCAATCGCAGGGCTCCTAGTATCCTCGGCAGAAGGGGGCCGTTGTTAGCAAAGAGGTCCTCGTTGGGCCGCGCTGGAGCGGGGACAAAATCGGGCTCGTACCTCATGCTCAGAAACATGTTGAGGCCCGCGCCAATGGTGACGAAAATCATGCCCAGGATCCAGGCGCGTAGCGTGTTGGCGACCTCGCCGCCATCGGTGTTGCGGACCGCCGCGCGCACCTCCTCGTACGGCGAGTTGTCGCTGAGGAGCGCATCCGTGTCGGCGATTTCCCTGGGGTTGTTGTGGGCGAGCGCATCGTGGACGGCGGCGAGCTTCTCGGGCGGCAGGTTCGGGTCGTTTCGGTGGTTCTGTTGAAAGCGGCGCAAGTCGTCGCGCGCTTGTCGTAATTCCGATGACGATGATGATGGTGGTGGTGGTGGTGATGCTGAGGACGCTTCGACTGATGAGGAATCTTGGTCGCGGGTGGCGCCTGTGGCTGACACCTTTTCGGAGATGGCTTGCGAGTTCATATTCCCGGTGGTGCGGCTGGCGCGCCCTGACTAGACCAGCTGACCAGACGGAAAATGGGCTCGCTGCCGGAAAGAAGCGACTTGTCCTTGGCTAGTAACAAGGCTGAAGCCGTATGATCGCTACACAATCTCATCTTGCCATTCCAAGGGACAAGGGACAGGCCAGAGTATTTAATTAAGCAGCGACTGCCGCAGTGCCGGCACAAGTGCTGACTGCCCCCGTGAGTGGGGGGCAAACAAGAGCCGTAACTAACTCATATTGATAACTAACAGATTACAAAAAGCGGCACATCCATGACACCAAAGGAACTTAATGGGTCCATGCTAGCTATAATTACCTACAAGTTGCATACATACAGGGTATAGATTGGCCAAACATGGCGAATTAGTTGATGACCTGGTGGTGCAAGTGCGGATGCCCTGCCTCCACTGTGGAGAGAACCTTGTTTGAGCTCCAGAACTGATCAGTGGCCCGATATTAATATGTGCCATCTGATTTGCTTCCTTTTTGCTCTCTCCAGGAAAGAATAGTCGGCCAGTCAATAAGTAAGCGTGGCTGTCACGCAGGTGCTTTTATCATGGTGTATCGTCCCGCAAATCAAACACACTTGTCAACTGCAGCCGCCGAGATTTCCATTCCGACTTTGCAGAATTTTGTCGACTCAAAAAGTTTCCGTCTATCCGTACGGATGTAATCCGTAGTTACCAGTACTTGTGGTGTACCAATCCGATGACAGCCCTCAGCAACTTGATTGCATTTGGGTGGTGCTAGCCTGACTTCTCACAGCTACGGCCAACGTCACATTCCGGGTACAGTACAAGTGACCAAGTAAATTGAACTGACCTCAACCGGTGCTCCACGCAGATTTGCGAAAAAGGGAAAAAAGGCAAGGGGGGTTCGAGACCCTTTGAATATAGGGACCGTTATTGGCCCGTTCTTGTTGTGAATGATCAATTATTGCGGACCAGCCGGGAAGCGTCAGGCCAAGTGCGAATTCGCGCGTGCACAAGGAACCTCTCGAGCAAAAGTTCCCAGCAATGAGCTTCTAGTAGTAAGACAATGAGCCCCATTCTAATCCGTAGTAATCTATAGTTACATAGCTAGTCAACTATTTATCAGCGGGCGTACAGGGCAGCAAGGCTGGACAGGCGTGGCTCGCTGTACAGATTACCTGCGTGTCATGCCTCGGGGGCTTAGTTATAAACTATCTCTTGACACCTTTATTATTCTCATTTTGAAATCGCCTACCTAGTAGAGCTTCTAGATAAAACATTGGTACGGACCGATCCTGCGACATCGCACCGGGTCAAACTCACAAACTGAGCTCTAAAAATTATTAAGTGGGCTGTGTTGCCAAGTGCAATAATACAAAGGTGAGAAATGAACAAGGGATAAAACGTGAATATATATAAGCAGCGGCATCCGCATATCTACAATCAACCCAGCGCGCCTGTCTGACAAGCCCGCTTTTCTCATTCATTGCAGTCGGCGGCTGCAACTCGATCAATGACACGCCTTTTCTTGATTCTTGGCTCTTCATCGAGCGCTCTCATAGGCACCTCACTACGATCTAGAAGCAAGCTTTGTGAAAAAAAAAAAAAAAAAGAAATAAAGGCACTCAAATTTAGGACACCAGCTGGCGCTGCTTGCCACGGGTAAAAACTGACCTCGACGCGTGGCGGCCGACCCCTCGGACCGCACTCGCTACCCTCTGCCGGGTGTGGCGCCCGACACGGACGTCGTGGCACTGCTGCTCTTTGAGACCGGCACGGCCGAAGCCGAACATCCATTCAAGGAGCTTTTTATAAAAAAAATAACATTTCAAGATGAATCAACTTGATGCCTGCTTTTTTTTTCTTTTTCTTTTTTTTTCTAAGTTCCTAAGATTATTATCATATTCAATATATATTATACCCTAGTTATTAGACTTACTTCAGTACTTGATTCTAGAGTAAAGCTTTAGTTCTTATTTATTAAAGTAACTATTTCTTACTTGTCGCTTTATAATACTTGCCTTACTTATGTAGTCTGCAGTCACTAATGGTGCCAAAGTCCTCTGGGCCTGTTTGAGTATTTAGACCTCTTATTGACACTGTCGTATATTTAGATTTCTATACAACTATTAGAATGATACGTTTCATTGGTTACACTCATGTTATACAATACCCTTCTCGAAAATTTAATCCCCCATGTCTGACATCAAAAAAAGGCAGCCTTCTCACCAGCTGGCTGTCTAGGGCGGGGATGGGCATCTTCTGCAAATCGAAACATCAAGACCTGTCCCTCCTCACAACCAACCACCATCACACGACCCTGCACAAGCCACGCAAACGGTTCTTCTGTCACTTTAAAGTTGTCCGGAAGGGCCATCACATGGTCGTTCCACATGATTGACCCATGGTACACGCCGCTCTGCGGCAAATACCACCCGCCCATGTCCACCGTCTCCTTGTCCTCCTCCTCTTCCTCCTCCTCGTAGCTGTCAATTCTTTTAGCTTCTTTGTCTAAATCCAAACATACCGGCCCATGCTCAGTAAACACTATGCCTGGATAGTTTACCAAGTCAAAACGCATCCTCCGGAACAACACGTCGTACCAAGTCGACGAGGCATACTGCCACTGGACGATCTTGCGCCGTAGAGACTCCGGCCTGTCATTCTCCCAGGTCCAGACGGCGATTGAACCGGCTGGGGTGACCGAGACCACCCTGTTGCCGTCTTCGGAATAGACCACACCGATTATCGGTCCGCCTGCCCCTTGGCCCGTGTATTCTGGACTTTCTGCGCCACCGTCGCCGTCACGCTGCCAGATGCGGAGGCACCTGTCGTCACCTCCCGCCGCCAAAAACTTGCCGTCGGGCGAAAATGCCACGCACAAGACATACAGATTAGTGACCTTGGCGTCGAATGTGATTTGTGGACGGACAGTCTCAGTGCTGCTACTGCTGCCTTCCGCCACTGCCGATTCGGCCTTGGAGACGCAAAAGACACGCACCTTGCCGTCGTCGCACGCTGTCGCCACCAAATGGCCATCCCGGTCAAAAACGGCGTCCCGCGGCCAGTCGTCGTGCTTGAAACGATATCTCGGCACCAGTGGCTCCCATGCTCCGTCCCGGACCGAGACCCTCGAAACATCCCAAACAAAGGCAGCGCGGTCAATCGCAGCTGTCACTAGCAGCTTGCTGTTGGGAGAGAAGGTCATGACCAGGATCTCTGCCGAGTGGCCATTGCGCTTGGCGCTACAGCCCAGCTGTGCGCCTGTCGTCGTTTCCCAGAAGCAGAGCATGCCGTCGTAGGAGGCTGTTGCGAACACTTTTTCATCCGGTGATATGGCCACGCAACAGACGCCTGATCGATGGCCCTGCAGCAGGACACTGCCCGTGGCGGAGGGATTATCCGCATCTGCGTTGGCTGCTAGGACGGCTGGGTCACTACCCTCGACGGTGTGGTGAGTGCTGGCGTCAATGTCCCAGATGCGGAGCTCGTGGTCTATCGACGACGATGCTAGCAAGAAAGAGGCCGACGAGTTGGTTCTCGAAGCTAAAGACGGTGCCGACGCAACTGCCATGACTGACGAATCGTGCCCGTAGAGAATGCGGTCCGGCCAAGTCCGCGTTTCGGGCTTGCTCATAGCATTTGTTTCGCCGTCGTCACCCTCTCCGGCGTTCCCCCAATTCCCTGGGGACTTGTGTCTCCAGATGGCAATAGTGCTGTCGCCTGAACCTGTGACGATACAGGACCCGTCAGGCGAGAACGTCACACTGTTGACGTAGCGCTTGTGGTACTTGAGGACGGCAGCTGTCTTGCGTGTCCACATGTCCCAGACGCGAGCTGTCTTGTCAATTGAGCCTGACACCAGAAATCTTGAGTCTGGGGAAAAGGCGAGACAAGTTATGTCGCTTGTATGCCCTTCTTGCACCGATTCTTCGTCTGGATCGCTAGTTGAATCTTGGTCTGAATCGCTAGTGGAATCTTGGACTGATTCTCCAACGGATTCTTCTTTACGCACTTGTATTGCGCCCAGCTCTTGTTCTTCCTTTTGCAGACTACTCTCTGCATTTTCTGCTGATACATCTCCTGATTTATCCGGCTCTACGATTGCGTCTGCTGGGGGTTTCGTTGGTTCTCCTGACTCTGCTCCTGGCTCTTCCTCTTGGCCCTCTGAGTCTGACTCTCCCTCCTCTTCTTGCGGGAAACCCTCCGAGCTCGGGCTTTGCATTGGAAGTATGTAGCTCATGTTCATTTTGCTCTCCCCGGTATGCCATATCCGAATCCATGGGCCTTGGGCTGACGCGACGAGCTTTCCGTCGGGCGAAAACACGACGCAATCCGTGTACGATTCGCTGTAGAAGACTCCTCCGTGTCTTGTAACGGGCTTTAGCGACAGATCCTCCCAGACGATGAGACCGTAATTTGTGGCTGCAGCCAGCTTGTTTGAGTCTGGAGACAGCGCAATGTGCTGCACAACCTCTGTTAGGCCCTCAATGGTGATGACGAGTTTCCCCAAAGACACATCCCACGCCTTGATCGAGTCCCTGGTAAAGGCCACCAGGAGAGTGGGCAAGTTTTGCTTCCAGGTACCGAGCCCAAGACATGGTGATGACATGACCACGCCGCGAACAAATTGGCGGTCGCCCAAGCCTTCGAAATCATCAAAACACTGTTGTAAGTTTCCTGTCCACGCATCCCATAGGCGCACAAGGTTGTCGTCGCAGGCCGAAGCTACCAGCCTGCCATCGGGCGAGAAACAACAGCCCCGTACCCAGTCGCCATGATCAATAGCATGCAAACAGCTGGCCGAGGCGTCCGTCTGTTGAATTCTCGGAGGCGTTTCGATCCATGGGAATTGCACCGGCATCAAGCGGCTTCTCAGGTTGGGCAAGTCAGCAGCAAAGAGTAGCCAATTGCCGAGTTCGTAAATGGTGCATTCTTTGGGAGCTCGATGTAAAGACCTTGACCTGTGCTGGCATCTCTGCAGGACTATGATGACTTCTCGGATAATTTGGGCTGGCGTGCTGCTACGTGCAGGGACATTTTCATGGTCATATTGGGGAGGCAGCCGCGTGTCATCCGTAGGAGCAATCGCGGCGTGAAGTTGACGCATCATATACAGACATCTTAGGAGAGTATTAGTCTCCGAGCCTAGAAGAGCCAGCCACTCCTCCAAGTGCTCGGTTAGCAGGTGGACGGCCAACTCAACGACACTTTGGTTGTCCTTGCTGCACGGCTCTGACAAGTGTCTGATCCACATGTAGATAGCATAGTCGATCCTGCCAATGTTGTCATGGACAGAGTTTGAGTGGTTGTTGCGGCTGGAAAACGAATCATGGCTGCACCTGAGCTTCCTGAGGAGGACAGTGAGACATGCTTGAGCAATCTTGGTATGGATTGACGGTTTCTCAGCCCCGAGCAGACGGGATAGGTTCTGCCTAACGTAGTCTTGGGCCGAGAGGTGAGCAAAGTGCACTATGCCGTCGTCCGAGATTCCCAGAAAGGACGGCAGCAGTGACTTGACCAAGACGGGCAGCTCGACTGCAGGAGGCAGCCCGCTCAAAGCAACAAGCTCCAGCACCGTCAACGGCAGGTATGCCGCAGTCGCAGTCGCCAGCACCTTGTTACAGTACGTCACGTCGGTCTGTGTAAGAGATGGTCCTCTTAGCGAAGAGTCCCTATCCAAATCCAAGGAAAGGGGTAGTAGTTGTGCAGAATAAATATCCACAACCGTCTTGTTCCGCGTGGCGAGCTGGCCGAGCATCGTGGCCGCATTCCATGGCAATGTTGATGCCTGCGTAATGCTCAAGAGTGCCAACTTTGTCCACAAGAAGTTGTTGGGCGCCGCCGTATCAACCATGTCCAATAAACTCTCACGGACGTAGCTATTGTTGTAGCAACCCTCCAACTCACGGCTGCTGCTGATGTTGACCACTCTATCGGCTGCATAGTCGCGGGCAATTCTGGCCGTCTTTTCAGCTTCCAGATCTGTATCGAGGTCCAGCAGCTGATACTGCATCTTGGAACCGTACAATTCCTTCATCTCGCTATTGCAAGCAGCCCAGCGTGCATGATCGGCGGACAAGACCCATTTAACCTTGCTCGACAGCTCAGTCGTTGTAGCCACGAGGCCCAAGAGCCGCACCAAGTCGCTTTCTTCATCCAGGGAATATGCTTCTTGATTCTCTGGTTCGATTCCTTCGTCAATCCCGTCTAGGACAAAGTAGGTTGGCTGGAACTGCTCATTTCGCACCATGCGGCACAGAAGCATTGAAATGGCCGCAAAGTCGCCTGGTGCGTCAAAGTCGTTACGCCTATAAGTTTCGCACCCCGCATATTTGGTGGTCAGCAGCTTTTCGAAATGGCCACCAAGACCGGGCTGGCTGAGAAGCAAGTTGTAGATCAAGTCTTTGACCGCATCCAACGCGAAGTCGTCCCAGTACCGCCGCCGCCTGCCACCTTGACGGAAAGAAAAGGTGACATGAGGGGCAAAGGGGCCAAGTGTCGATGTGTTATCCGCATGGTGGAATTTTTGAACCATGGCCCGCAGTAGTATAGTCTTTCCGGCACCCGGACTGCTACGGACCCAGAGGATGCGCCGTTCTTTCTGTGCTTCATTCTCGTCAAATTCCAACTGCACAAAGTCCTTGTAGACCTGCGTGCTGGACGCCAGAGCAAAGAATCGCTCTAGGATGTCACTGTTCTCCAAGGTGGTCTGTGGTGCCGGATTTGAATCAGCCACGCCTAATTTGGACAGCTTCTGCTTAAGATCCATCTCCAATCCCGAGTCTTTTGTGCGGACGGCCTTTAGCAGCGCAGAGATTTGAGGCTGGATACCCAGCAGGTCGAGTGAGGCTATGAGCTTGCTCATGCATGCTGCAATACCATCTATTTCCTCCTGGAGATGGAACTGTTGTCCAGCGTCTTGATTGACAAGTTGAATCGTTGCCCGAACATTGAATAAGAGCACCGACTCGTACAGTGCCACAAGGGCGTCGACGGGTGAGTCCAAGGACGGTCCAGGCACGGGGCCTCCGGTACGGAAAACAGTCCTGAACAAAGCGACATATCCCTCGATATTGCCAATGATGGACATGATTGGCGCGAAAGCATTCTCGTCACTTTTTGGTGGTGCTTCAGAGAGACTCTACAAGACATAGTCAGAGTGTGTAAGGAGAAAGGAGTGAGAATAAGGGTATGCGATGAAAGACTCGCCTTGAGTGTGATGTAAGTAAATGCCCACGCAATAGACGCATATGGATGTGCCCCAATAGCTGCCGCCATGATCTGCTTTGGCGTCTTCGTCTGCCTCAGGGCCCGCTCATCATCATTGCTATCCTCGATACTGTTATGCTCGGCCTCCCCCTGGGAGTTGTCTTGATCTGTCTCTTGTTTAGCTTGTTGTGCTTTTTCGGCGTCTCCTCCCGCCTCGTCGTCCGACTCCAACCCCTCCTCTCCAACTCTATTTCGTTCCGCACCTCGTTCCACGTAGACATCATCCTCGTCCTCATCCAGTAGAGAAGAGGCATGCCGCAAATAGATTGCGATGCGGTCCACTTGATCGTAAATCAACCTCTCTAGTAGGAAGTATGTGCCAGTTATATGCTTCTTGCTGTCCAGCAGCGTGAACATCGAGGACCGTCGGACACGTTGCACGCTTACTCCGCATGCGTTTAGCCAGCCGACGGCGTCTTCGTTCGAAAGCGTCTCTCGCAGACGTATAAATGCGCGATACCAAAGTTGCCCTTGCCGGTACTCTGAGGCCTTCTCTAGAGCAAGCAACTCTGCATTTGGTGTAGTAGCAGTGATATTCGCCGCCGCGCTTAGGTAGACATCATCTTGAACTGAGGCTTCGCCTCCGTCTCCAGGCGTCTGGGAACTTGCATCTTGTGGATTTGGGGTTTGCAAACTTGGAACAACTTCAGGTATGTGATCAGCGCTCTGGGAACAAGGCAAGCCGACCGTCTCTTCTGCGGCGGCGTCTTGATTCCTCGTCGACTCCGCCTTGGAAACTACCGCAGAGCTAATCGCGGAATCACCCACGGGTTCTTGGACGACTGGCGGTTGCCTTGACACTGTCTCGGTGGCAAGTTGTTGGGCATTCTCGGTGACAGACGACGGCGGCGGTATTGCGGACAAAGCCTCAGGTGGCGTGGACGCTTCCCCGGACTGGTTCAGTGTCTGGGACTTTTTGAAAGTTGCTCCAAATAGGGTACGAACCCTATTCTTCTTCAATTTTCCGAGACCTGACCCCTCAAATACATTGAGGAATGACATGATGGCAAGAATAGCAATAAAAGCTAGAACCACAGCGTAGGTGATTTCTGACAACCTCTACTTAAAAGGCGGCAGCATTGTGAATAGCATGTACCTTTTTACCTTCTGCTTTCCACATATTTGGCATCCCCATCCCCCTGAATGAGATATTGTTTTAGCAATGGACAAGGGTTCCGAAAACGGGCGCCCTGGCTGGGACAAGGCGTCTGTGTTTTCTTTTGGCGTGACACTGGGCGTCATTGGCCTGCCACCAGTGCCACCCTGCATAACTACTCAGTAGCTAACTAATAAGTGACTGCATGTAATATGTGACAACAAGGCCGAGAAACCCAGGCGCAAGTAACAGATACTTGGGCTGTTCCGCTAGGTAAGCACGGTAAGATACCCGCCCGAACTGTTCCAGCCGGAGAGAACTGGTGGGTGTATGCTGAGGGCAACTGAAATAGGCCGGTCTTTGGATGGCATCTTGTGTTGCTCATTCCTCTTTTTCTTTCTTCTCTTCCTTATCGCTCCTTTACTCAATGGTGAGGAATCATTAATAATAATATCCTCCTTGTTCAAGGCCCAAAACAGAATCCACCAAGCTTTCCGAATTCGTTGCAGCAAAGCACAACCACACACACTGCACGCATTATAATCATGGACGACAGTCCCCGACTTACATACGAGGATGCTATCAATAGGCTTGACGAGTCGTGGTCGTCCAATGAATCCGACTTTTCCGACGCCGAGTCTGACGAGTTCAAGATGGAACAGCAAGCTACCCGCCTCCGCATGTATGAAGACAAGACCGACTACCGCCATGGTGCAACAAAGGCGACGTATCAAGGCAGTGAAACTGGCCAGACAATCTACGAAGACAAACAGTCTGACTGCAGCGTGTCTATCGACCGGTTGGTATGGGTGGACGGATGGCGCGGGCAGCCCGACAAGGACGGCAAGGACGAGGCCATGACGCTCGTCGTGCTCAAGCTAGGGTTACACCCAGAGGACTTTGATGCCAGAGTCTTGTATGCGTCGCTGCAGCTGCAGCTCAAAGCCGGCGCGCGGGACGGCAATGACCCGCGGCTTGTAGCGTGGGGGCCATTCCGCCGACCTGAGATGTGGAACGTCACAAAAACAGAGAAGCGGACCAGCGTCACACCCAGCGTCCAGTTCTCCGGCGGCGCCGCTGGGCAGGGGATGACGGCTGGGCTCAGCAGCACAAAGGAGGTGGCATGGAATACGTCGTATAGCGACTACGGACTGTCGTCACCCAAGGGCGATGCCAACAACTCCAACAAGTCGAATCCTACCAAGGTCAGGGCTCCCAACGCCGTTCTTTGGCAGGTGTTTGAGAATAAGCTTGTCAAACGCGGAATCACACCCGAAATACGTGTTGCAGCCCTCTTCACAAGACCCGAGCCACGGGACAGTAGCTATCGTGCTGTCATCAAGATTGTAGCACACACGAGCAGTGCTAGCCAGACAGCACATCGAGTGCTGCGCCGCCTTGGCTATGATGGCAGCGACAGCATCAAGTGGGCTGTGGTGACGCGTCCCTCCGAGATGGACCGCTGTCATGCTGAAGGCCTTGCCATTGTCAAAGATATCGATCCAGCCAAGCTAGGGCAGCTCGTGGATCCCAAGGACTGGACGGACCTCAATCCGCAGTGGCTGAACAAGTGGGATCGAGTCGAGACTTGTCCAACGTTACCGGCCACAGCCGTCACTGATAAAACAGAGCCCGCGGCTGATACTGACGTCCAAGGGCAACAAGCGGCAGCTAACTCACCGGACAAAGCTGAAAAGCCTCCTGCATCACCCACCCTAGTCGTTGGCTATGATTATCTAGAGTGTACGAGTGCCAGAGCTCCGGGTGCCGACGCGGGCGTCAACGAGGACGTCACCACCGGTCCAGAACGGCACTTTCCCAATTTCCAATATGGCCATGCTGACAACATCAAAAGGCTGGTTGACCTAGAAAAGCGAGCCGCCCGAGCCGAGGATCGCATTGCAAAACAAGACCAGCACATCTTGGACTTGGAACAGACCCTGAACAGGGTTGCTCAGGTGCTGCTGGTTCCCTCTCTGAACGCCGGACGAGGCTGAGGCGGGGTATGTACCTTGTACAATCTAATACTCAACGATGGACTTGGTCATTGACGATGAAGAATCGGCCGGGCGGGAAGCCTTTCAATAGGTACATGACAATCAATAACGAAAATGTGAACAGAAAAGGAAAGAAGAAACGAATGTAACCCACCTTGTATGCATGGTTTGATGCCGGAAAGCTTGATGAGGACCGACTGGAGGGAAGGATGCATACAGCCACGCATTCATTGTACGTGTACACGGCACGGAAGGGCAAGGGAGCATCAGCGCGTAGCCCTCTCCTCGTCTGTCACGGTGCAGCTATTTTCAGCTTGGCGCTATTCTGGTACAAGGATGGCTGCATATCAAAGGTGCGGATCGGCGTAAGAAGGGGGTAAACCTGCAAAAGCTCCAAGATACGGATACTGCACCAAGAATCATCGGGGGCAATCGTTGGCAAAAGTACCACCTGTTGGTAGGTCTGCCGGTTCGCTTTAATCGCTATAATCCCTACGAGTGACCGCAGCGAAGCCTTGGGGCGCAGAAAGGCATAGCAGCCCCAGCCTGGCCGTATCGTTGATGCCAATTTGTCGGCCCCATCGTATAGGCCTTTCTTTTCAAACCAAACTTTCATCGACAATCCCTTGTTGAAAATCTAGAAGCTGTACATACATCCCGTATTCTCGAAATCCGCTTCTATTGTCTAGTTGTCCCCCGGTTTCTCGCTTTGTGGCGGCCATGGCCATCTCGCGCTTGGATAGTCTTGAGCCAGCTGCGACGGCATGGCCGAGTAGCTCGAGACCATCCGCCACTTTCAAAGCATCCAAGAATGTAAAGAACGAGCACGAAGCAAATGACGGAAAGGAAGCAAAGGACACAAAGACTGCAAAGAAGACCAAGAATAAAGAGAACCTCGGATTGGAGAGGGACCTCGGAAATGAGAGGGAACAGGCAGGCTCGCGGCGCGGCCAAGTCACCAATGAGTTCTATGTCACACTGCAGGAATATGAGAAATCAAAATCTAGCCAAGACCTCGGTGGCCTGGTTCAAGATTTATTTTCTCTCATGACGAAGCATTATGAGCATGTAGGCAAGGATGAGACCACCCTCGACGACATCATGGCCTTCTTGCTCGACAATGGAAACGACAATGAGCAATACATGGACTTTTGCATTCGTTGGTCCATCCTGGTCAAGACACTCAGTGGCGACAACAGTCAAAGCAAGTCAGCGCGTGCCATGGCCCTATGGATTGTGCGCAAGTGGCCCGAGCTGGCCTTTGACGATCTCAACGACGATGAAGATGCTCAAGGAAATGTGAAGAATTACCGGGACCCATGCAAGAGCAAGCACAAGATCAACGAAAACCCATGCACGCCTTTTCACATAGCGGCCGAGACGGGCAACCACGAGATTGTCGGGGCCATGCTCGACGAAATGCAGAAAATAATGTCCTCATCAGCAACAGCGCCAGGATCATCACAAAAAACACTCCTGGAACTGGTTCTCGCTGAGGATCCCAGGTCTAGCAGGGGAGAAAACGCATTTGCACTGGCCCTCATGGCCCGCAGGACGCCTCTCGAGACGCTGGAAAAGCTCTTGTCCGCCATCAAGTCTAAAACGCCACAGGACAAGTGTTCGTTTGAAGAGGCCGTCAGCCGAGGGTTCGACTCGGCGGTCGAAGCGTACCTCAAACACGGACTGATACTCGATTCCAAGACTTTTGGCAAGTACATAGACATGGCCTTTGGGAAGCTGGGTGGGAACATGGACAGCTGGTCAAAGGGCCGGTCCGTACGGAGCTCGCCAATTTCGAGAACCTGTCGGGAGAATGTTGTCAAGAGCCTCGTGAGTAGGGCTACTACGCCAGACAAATTCACCGACAAAGTCGTACAGGAGATTATAAAAGAGGACTTGTCCAATGTGTGGGATGCGAAATGCAGCCATGTCCCCGCCAGCGAGGTCACGGAGCGCCTGCTACACATGGCCATTCTATACGGGCGCCATACCTTTGTCGAACGATTTGTCGAGGATTACCCCGGGTCTCTGAACGCCCTGAAGAAGGTTCCGAATACAAGCCCCGAGGAGGAAAAGTACCCGCTCTGGTACAACAACCATCGGTGGGATGACAAGACCTTTAAGTTTAGTCGTCAGCCACCCTTGTCCGATGAGGGGCGCGATAGCCAGCGGGCCAAGATCCGGCATGTCATTGTCACCAAGATGATTCATCTTTTGTCTATGAACCAGCTATCTGACATCCTCCACAAGTCGCATGGTATGTCGTATGTCATGGCAGGGGTTCTCACGCAGTTCATCATCTTACCTCGTGTACTGCTAACACATGCTACCTATCTTGTTCTCTAGAGCCATGTAAGTGATACTTTAAGACACCTGGCCCCTCTTGCCTCTGGCCGCATTGGCATTCTAATTCAAATTCCAAAACTTAATCAGTCAACGACCTCTGCTTTGACATGTCACGATTCAACGCGTCCACGTTCCAGGTATCCGACTTTATCGGCTCGCTGATCCACCAGGACAAAATCGAGCGGCGGCAAATGCTCAAGTACGAGCACACGCTCAAGTATGTCGAATTCCCCCCGCTCGACATGATGGCCGAGGGCCGTGAGGCATTCAAAGAGAGTAGTAGCCTCAAAGTGGAGCATGACGAGGTATTTCGGATTCTGGACTGGCTGGCACTCAAAGGTGTGACCAAGATCATCAAGTTGGTGGTGCCCGATCGACTCGTGAACCCGCACGACGAGCTGGAGATGATCCGGTATGTGCATAAGTTCCAGGTTGAGATACTGGACTGGAAAGTGCTTGACATGTCTGTTTCTGTTTTCCAAAATCCCTTGTCCGCGCCGATGATGATCAAGTCAGAAACCAAAACCGAGACATTGATGGCGGAGGCAGCCAAGACGACGACAACAGCCACAGGCAAGGGTGTTGACAAAGAATCAACTGGACAGCTCCGAGAGTTGTGCCTCTACTCGAGCGGCAAGCGGGCGGCTGTTTACCACTGGTTCAACAAAGATGACGGTATTCCGTCGCTCGGGGCAAGCCATCCTCTTTTCCGATTCAGCTGTCCAAAGTTCTCGACAAGGAGGAGATACTAATGGCTTCCTACAGCTGGAACGACTTCAAATCTTCGTGATACGGGTCAGATCCTTCCCCCGCCTTTGGCATGTCTCACGCTACAAGTGCAAAACTAACACGGCGGTCGCTATATAGGAAACGTGCACGGCAAAGCACGCAAGAAAACTGATCGACGAGATTCGCCAGCTGCAGGATGATCGACTGTCGGTCCCAGCAAAGGTCAGAGCGTATGACCCCGTCGAGATAGCCTGGTATCCCTGCCCGTCACCCGCCGACCTGTCCAAGATGTACGTAGACAACTACCAAACCCTACGCCAACAAACAACAGAGAAAAGAAAGGGGACAGCGCCCGTGATTGCTAACCTCTGCCAGCGCTCAACGACTGTCACCGAGACTCGGCGCTTGGCTTGGAATGTTGACCAGCTACGTGAGCAATAGACAAACAAAGTCGGCACGGGACATGAAGCACCGACCGACGCGTGTGGCCATTTTAGACAATGGCGTGCTCAGCATCTCACCCGCTCCGTCTGAGTCTAGTGCAAACCCTGAAAAGGGCCCCGGCTTATCGGCCGCGGACACGGATGTGGCAAGCCCAAAATTCGGCGGTGTCGGCGCCAAAACATCTCTCGGCGATGCTGCCGTTGCAAGCGGAACCCATACGCCACAGCAGCAGCCTAGTGAGAAACAGCGGGATGCCATGGGTGGTGGTAGTAATAATGCTCATGATGACCACGACAAGGGTCTCTGGTCGCGCATCAAAGCTGGGCGCTCCTTTGTCGACAGCAACTCCAAGTTCTGCCCGTGGCAGTTCCCTTCAGATCCCCATGGCACACAAATGGCTAATCTTATCTGCGCCTTAGATCCGACCTGCGAGATCTATGTGGCCCGCGTTGCCGAAGACGCATTTGGCATCAAGCCCAACAATGTGGTCAATGTGAGCAAGTCCAAGTTTTTGTGTCCGTCCAAAGGAGTTCTGTGCTGAATCCCCCTTCCCCCCCTCCCCCCTCTCTTTCTCTACAGGCAATTGAGTGGGCCCTTCAAGAAGAGGTCGATATTATCTCTATGAGCTTTGCTCTGAGCGACGGCGACCCTGCTATGAAGTTAATGGTGGAAAAGGCTAGTAGTCGCGGCATTATCATGACCTGCAGCGCACACGATGAGGGCTCCCGCGTCAGCGTCGCCTACCCAGCCGCGTACCGCAATTTTGTCCAGTCTAGCGAGCCCATCATTGTTCTTGCTGCCTGCGACAAGTACGGTAAGCTGCTCCGCGAGGCGGACACGCTCGATTTCAAACTCCTTGGCGAGCATGTCCCCGCCGGCGTTGTGCCTTTTGTCAAGTCCGAGGAAAACATCACCGGCAGCTCCGTGGCCACAGCGCTCGCCGCGGGCCTGTGCTCCCTGATCTTGACTTGCGACCGTCTAGCGCATCCAGGCAAGGAATACATCAACGCGACGATGGTCGAGACAGGCAAGGGCAGGCATGTTGAGGATCGACACCGGTTGGGCATCGTCAAGAAACATTTGAAGAAGATGGAAACGAGCGACGGAAGCAAGTTTATTGAACTGGGCAACTTTGGCGGCATGAGCGTATCACGCATTGGCCAAGACGTTGTGGCCCAAGCGGGAGGCAAGTTGAGCAAGCACGACATTCCGCCCATCGACACGGTTCTCGTGAATGAGTTTGGTATGATGAAGCCACAGAGACACTCGACCTTTAATACAAGATGAAACGGAGGCAGCTTGGCAGCTTGGCAGTTGGCGTCTCTGGCTTTAATCCTACCGAGTGATGGGCCTGCGCTTTTGTTGTAAGAAACGACTTGTTCAGCCTAATTGTGAATTTGCCAGCTAATTCGGCTTTCTTGATGATAAACACTATCTAGCTGGTCCTTTATTCATACAGTCGTTGTTAGAATCTCAACACCTGATCCAAGTTGAGCCAAGTGACAAAAAGATTACAACTCTTCTCTCCACTCAGATGCTTCCAAGGCTTTGTAGCTACTAGTTACCTACTTGTCGCCACGGAATAAGGGACTTTCCGTTCCACCATCTGTTTGTCCAACCTCTTCCTACCCAGAAATCCAGTTTCATAGAGACCAATGCAGACGAATCGGCTCACTTCTCACACACTTCATTTTTCCGGACGTTGATGCCAGGGGCACTTTAGATGACCGCCGCTTATGTTGCTGTTCTCGTACGGAGCGGGTCTACGGTCGATCTGCTCCTCGAGACCGGCACGGCCGACGTCCATCCGAGGGGCAATGCCGGTCTTGTGCCGAATTTATGGGGAGTCTGTTGCCAGACTTGTAGAAAAATGAGAGCTTGAACCGAAGCGCGCCCAAACGTACGGAGTAGATCAAACTTGTATGCCTAAATTTTTATCGCTCACATAATATTTCATCTTTTTATCTGACAAAGCATGATTATTAAACTCTTTGATAAATGACCAAAATAGTATTATACATAATAGACGTGACTCGTCTCATTGACCGCTGTAATAGCGCCCCGGCTTTCGCTGGGCAGTCTTTTGGTGGGTACGTTGGGTATCAGTGGCTCACCTACATGCCAACGTCCAGAATCCAAAACGGCCACCGTCCTTGCAAACATCATCATAACAATCATGGCTTCTTCCGAGGGCCCTAAACAACTACGCACCGGGCCATTGGTACGCCGCTCATTCCTAAATATCTTCCATCCTACTAACCCATCGCTGACACTCTCCAGCCCGACGACGAAGCCCGTTGGATCAAGCTAGTCAAGTGAGCACACACACACAACACAACATCCACACACACCGACAAACCCTCACAACCAACCTCTTCACCGTTCTTCTCACCAAAAACCCCCCCCTCTCACACTTCTCCTCTCTCCCATTTTTCTAGGATCGACTACCAGGACCAGACCGGCAAGGCGCGCACGTGGGAGTCAGCCGAGCGCCGTTGCCGCCCCGCCACCAGCGCCATTGACGGCGTCGGCATCGTCGCCATCCTCGACAACGCCGCCACCGGAGCCAAGGACATTGTGCTGCAGCGCCAGTACCGCCCTCCCATTGACCGCGTGTCGCTCGAGGTCCCCGCGGGCCTCGTCGACGCCGGCGAGACGCCCGAGCAGGCCGCCCTGCGCGAGCTGCGCGAGGAGACGGGCTACGTCGGCGTCGTCACCGAGACGTCGCCCGTCATGTTCAACGACCCGGGCTTCTGCAACACCAACCTGCGCATGGTGCACGTCTCCGTCGACGTCACGACGGCCGAGAACCGGAACCCGCAGCCCCAGCTCGAGGACGACGAGTTCATCCAGGTCTTTACCCACCCGCTCAAGGACCTCTGGAACCTGTGCCAGAAGCTAGAGGCAGAGGGCGTGGCGATTGACGCGCGCGTCGGCACGCTGGCCGAGGGCGTGCTCTTGGCGCAGCAGCTCAAGCTGTAAAAATTGGGCAGCTGAAAGGAGCAAGCCGAGGTGGAAGTGGAGGGCAAAACTTTTCACGATACAACAAAAAAAAAGGGAAAAAAAAAAGAGAAAATATGGAAATAGAAATAGGATAGAAGAGGGAGGCTATATAAAATACTAGACTTTACCTTCTCGCCGCAGGCCCTCCCACAAAGCCAACGCCCCGAGCGCTTTCGCGTCTCTCGCGCCCGCCTTCCACGCCTCCCTCATCGGCACGATCCTGAGCGTTATCTTTTCCCCGTGGTCCCGCAGCCCCGTCAGCCGTCCGCTCCAGCTCTGCAGCTCGCTCCTCGGGATCCTGCGCTCATGGCTATAGATTGTCACGTACTCGTCGCACCCGCCCGCGCTCGGAAACATGGCCGCCGCCAGCCCTTCCCCCTCTCCCGCCGTCTTCTCCTCCTGCTCCTGCTCCTGCTCCTGCTCCTCTGCCGCCGCCGCCGCCGCCGCCAAATCGCTCAGACACTGCAGCTCGTCCTCTGCAATCGTGATGCCCAGCTCCTCTTGAATCTCCTGCGCCGCGACGCCTTTAAAGTGGCCCGAGTCGTCCACCATGCCAGCCGGCAGCTCGACGAAGCCGAGACTGCCCGCCGGCACGCGCGGCTGCACGGTGAAGACGACGTAGCGCTCGTCCGAGTCCGCGGGTACGTCGTCGGGGATGAGCATGACGAGCATGGCGACGCTGGGGCCGCGGAGGAGCGCGGCCGCGGGGAGCGTCTCGCCGGCGCGGTTCGACACGACGGCCGCGAGCTTGACGAAGCCGACGCGAGAAGAGCCAAAGAGGTCAAAAGCCTGGACAGTGACGGAGCGCAGCGCGTAAGGGTCCGCGTGGAATGGGTGGTTGGCGGAGGATTGTAGCGCGAGGGAGTGGGACAGGGTGCTCATCCACGTCTGCCAGCTGTTAACAGCCACAAAAAATGGGAAAAGGGGATTTGAAAGAGGGGGGGGGGTGTATTGAAGCCTTGGTGGACGGTACAAGAGTATGCTCAAGATGTAATTTGGTCGCTTACAGTAAATGGCTTGAATGACCACAGCTGATCTTCAGCGAGGCCTTCGGGAAGGGTGACGGGAACGCCCTCTCTAGACTGGATGAGGCGAGGCATGGTGCTTTGGGCACGGGCGTACGAGGCAGCTGAGAAAACAAAGGGGCGATTTGATGAGATACGTAGCCTTGCTGAAGATGTTTTGCTACAAATAAGAGTCTGCAATGTCTGCTTCATACCTTGGCGATCCGTCAACAGCGTGTTAGAGTGCAAGGTCAACAACCATTACGTCGAGGATCTGGTACCTGCAATCGCAGTGGTGTAAACAGCGGGTCAGCTAACAACAACAGGTACATGCCGCAGCAACAAAATGCAGTGGAAGCCAGGTAATGCAAAATACAATTTGGCCATTCTTCATTAAAGCTACTGTCTAATTATATTATTCCGAGGAGGCACTCTGCCGCTCAAGTGGCTGCCCAGTACACGTCAATGCTGGCAGCTTTGACGTTGTTGACCCAGCCGGGGAACCTGGCCTTTGCCCACAGCGTCACCACATCACCGAGCTGCAGGTTTCGCACAAACTCGCCGTCGCCGGTTTCCCGACCGCGCCCATTCTCCTCGAGAGCTTTGCCGCCGTCAGTGTCTGCCTGTACGTCATCGTAACACGCCCACGTAATGGTGTGGTCTTGCCAGTCTCTGTGGGCGCGCTTGTTTCGGCAGACGGTCCATTTCGGGCTCTGGATCAGCGGAAATTGATATTGGAATTGGGGCTCTTGCGGTGCTGCTTCTCCATTTTCAGCGTCTTCTTTCTTCTCCTCCATGACTTGTTCGATGGCCGGATGTACAGGTCGAAGGGCTTGTCGATAAAGAGCAGTCGGCGGAGGGTCTCGAGGCGCACCTATGCCAGTCAGCAACTTACGTCGCGGTATCTTTCCACGGCTGGCCTGTCCTACCGGTTTCAGAGTCTTCTAGCCGCTCTAGACCAGCTTCAAACCAGGTCCAAGAGTTCTCGTAGAGGCCACCAGTCTCGCCGGACCAGCCCTGATCATGGGAGGTAAACTTGAAGACAACTTTACGCACAGGGCCTTGGAGTTTAGGCAGCGGGTAGTCTGCCATTCTTGCCAGCTTATTCGCGGGTACTGTACTCTTTAAAGGCTTCGCGGGGGCAGGTTCGCCCTTGAGATCTAGGTCGCCGCCGTGCTCGCTCGTGAACCCGATAGGCAGTGAACGGACCTGCAGCTATAAGCGCCTGTTTGCTGTCTGCGGGAGGTACGCAATGGCTGTTACTTACCAGAAACCTGTCTTGAACGGAGCGGGAGCTCACATACAGCATGTTGTTTGAATAATCTGCGGCAGTCGTTGTGCGTACCCAGTACTCTGCGAGCTCGAAAATGCCGTCGACAACATCCACAGGTAGCTTGGTCGCTTTGGCGAGCATAATGCGCACGACGGCGACGTCTATGGGGGATGGGTCATAATGGCCATTATCGTTGCGACGACCTGCGTGCCGCGTAGCCGTAGCAGCGGTGGATTCGTCTTCATTTGGGGTGTCTGGCGTCTGGCCAGCGCCAAGGGCCTGTAAACGGCTGATGATGTTGGCGGGTATGATTCTCAAGGACATGGCGGGGTAGGTAGCTCGTGGACAGGTGGCGTCTCGTTTGCGGGAACGCGGACTGGCGATGAAGAATTGGTCCCCGGGTAATTCAATGAACAAAAGGTGTAAAATGGTTCAAAGTAACCACTTTCTCGGATACAAAGATGTGTGTCTTATTGAGGTGTTGAAGAAGAGAGATGTGGTGTTATTGCATGATGTGCCAAGTGCGCACTGCTTGCTGGGTACTAACATTGACGTCAGCCTATTATTATACCAGGGTCCTGGCCTGGCGCGGGCGGCGCAACCACGCACACCACGTTGCCACTATTTATGTTGATACGCCACACTTTTTGTAGCGCCTATGCCCCGTTATATCATAACAATTCACCGGGCCAGTAGTGAGCCAATCTGTGGCAACTAAATGCAGCCACTGCCCTTGTCTCAAAGAATTTGGCGTTCCACACTGATGGACTGGAGCTAGTTAACGCTGTTCAAAGTCGCTTACAGGGCTGAATTGCAGACAAGTACGGAGTAATCCGTATACGAGGCCTATTTACCCACGCTGTCACATATGAGGGACAATAACTGTACGCTAATTTAAGGACCAGGCGTCTGTGTTTTTTGGCGTGACACACGCAACTGGGCAACTAGCGCAGGCCACCAGGGCAATTACGGTAAAACAGCTTCAACATGCTGTTACCAGTAATAGACAAAACTTGTGAGTAATTTTATTTGTGTATGATTTTTGGGGGTACTGGCTCTTTGTGCTCTTTGTATCTTGTTGCACCCAATCGTCAACATCAAACATTAACAAAAGAATAAAAAACGAATAAGAAAGACAAAAGTAAATGCAAGCAGTTTCAAAATTTCCAGTCATTTTTTCGAATATTTTGGAACGTTATGACAAAATTAAGCTCTTCGTCGCCGAACATGGCCGTCGTTGAGCAATTATAGCCACATCGTGCAAAGTCCCAGGTTGCGCGAACTGGTTTCATTTGCGCACCTAAAAACAAGGGATAATTTGCGCTTTCGCAACATCATGCCGCTGTGCATGCCACCTTGGCGTTGAGCCGAGTCCAAGTTTCTCTATTTATGATATTTTCTGCCACGACGGGCTTCATTTACAACATCGGCACCAACTCTACACATCTTCTAGTTTGCACTTACACCGTGGTTACCCCGTACTGCTGAGTTTGCCCGGCCGCCGCCCATGCAACAACCACGAGCCGTAGAAACAACATTCAATTCAAAATACAGTTCAGTTTCAATTCGATACCAATAACATTTACTACGGTGCATCATTTCACCCACCCTCAAAACCCCCCATGACCGCCTCCGTCATCGGGTTGGTCGGGCCATCGGCCGGCGATCCGGCCGGGCGCTGCACGTGAAATGGTGTGCGAATGGCGGCGCCCCAGCTCGGCCTAGCGCTCCAGTAATGTCTTGTCGTCAACGGGCGAATCTCAATGACCAAGCAAACATCTTTTTTCAACTCTTATTCAATTCTCATTAGGAAAATTTCTTCCTCTTCTCTTTCTTCTTTCTCCTTCTTGTTTCCCTTGTTCCCTTTTTCCCGTCTGCATTTTCTCCGAAACCCTCTTTCCACGCAGACAACTTGTATAGCCCCCAATGAAGCCCCATCGGCAGCTGGCCACGGCCGCTCGGCACCTGCGCCGCCATGCGCTCTCCTCGCCGACATCGCCTTCTGCCTCTTCCCGCGCCGCTTCTCTCCCGTCTCGCCGTCTGCTGCACGCCTCTGCGACTGCCCGCTCCGGCGCGGCCTCCAACCCGGCCATGGCCTTTCCCTGCCTCGACGCCATGGAGAATCGCTCCGCCACGCTCCAGCAGCACGCAACCTCCTCCTCATCCCCCTCCTCCAGCAGCAGCGGCCCGGAACCGTCGTACACATCCGGCGTCACGCAGGTGTACCACTGCCGCGACCCCCTGCGTCTCGACTGGGGCGGCGTGCTGCCCTCCTTTGACATTGCCTACGAGACGTGGGGCGCCCTCAACGCCGACAGGTCCAACGCCATCTTGCTGCACACGGGTCTGTCCGCATCGTCCCACGCGCACTCCACCCCGGAGAACCCGTCGCCGGGGTGGTGGGAAAAGTTCATCGGCCCCGGCGCGCCGCTCGACACGGACCGCTTCCACGTCATCTGCACCAACGTCCTCGGCGGGTGCTACGGCTCGACGGGGCCCTCGAGCGTGGACCCGGGCCACGGCGAGCGCTACGCCACGCACTTCCCCATCCTCACCCTCGACGACATGGTGCGCGCGCAGTTCCGCCTCCTCGACGCCCTCGGCATCGAGACGCTCCACGCCAGCGTCGGCTCCAGCATGGGCGGCATGCAGTCGCTCGCCGCCGGCCTGCTCTTCCCCTCGCGCGTCGCCCGCGTCGCCTCCATCAGCGGCTGCGCGCGCAGCCACCCCTACAGCATCGCCATGCGCCACACCCAGCGCCAGGTGCTCATGATGGACCCCAACTGGAATCGTGGCTTCTACTACGGCCGCGTGCCCCCGCACGCCGGCATGAAGCTCGCGCGCGAAATCGCCACCGTCACCTATCGCTCCGGCCCCGAGTGGGAGCAGCGCTTCGGTCGCCGCCGCGCCGACCCCGCGAAACCCCCCGCCCTGTGCCCCGACTTCCTCGTCGAGACCTACCTCGACCACGCCGGCGAGAAGTGGTGCCTCAACTACGACCCCAACTCGCTGCTCTACGTCAGCAAGGCCATGGACCTGTTTGACCTTGGCCTGCAGAACCAGCACGCCACACAGCAGCGTCGCGCCGCGCGGCAGGCGGCCGCCGGACGCGACGGTGATGACGGTGCATCGGCGGCGGCGGCGGCAGCGGCATGCAGCTTGACGCTACCAGAGAAGCCGTACGAGGAGCAGCCCGGGTCGCACGTCAACATGGACAAGGCCATGGAGGCGGGCTCTTCGCACCCGCCTGAGGATCTGATCCAGGGCCTGGCGCCGCTGAGAGATACGCCCGCACTGGTCATGGGCGTGGCGAGCGATATCCTGTTCCCAGCGTGGCAGCAGCGCGAGGTAGCCGAGTCGCTGCGCTTGGCTGGCAACCGCAACGTAACGCACGTGGAGCTGAGTGAGGAGATGAGCCTGTTTGGGCATGACACATTCCTGCTGGACCTCAAGCACATTGGTGGCAACCTGAAGAACTTTCTGCGTTAATTATCAAAAGCCAATAACACAGGGAAATGAAATGTTCAAAAGCACAAGAGGGCGGGACGTGTTGTTCGGCGGACCAAGTTTTTTTCACTGCATAGGCACAGGCGTTTCGATATCAAATCGATTTACACAAGTTCAATTCAAAAATATTTTTGCTCCCACATAATCACTCTGCTCTTCTCCGCTCTACCTTTTGGTATCTCAGTCATGTAGTCCATCCTCACTCAAACATTGATCCTTGAACCGTCCTGGTCCACATCCACGCCACGCAAGGCTTCCATAAACAAAAGCATGTCAGGCAAATGGCTAGGCTTGCCAAGCCCAAACTGTACACAGAACACCAGCCTCCCTCATCAAGAGACAATAAGATTTAAACTAAAACATTAACTAGGCAACCTGTGCCCTTGCGATATAAGATGAAAGCACAAAACGCCGTCGCGCCTGCAAGGCCAAGCCAAAACCCCAAATTACAGTGCAATATTCAGCCAACAACAAGATTCGGGGTATCAAATAAATGTAGTAGCGACTTCGCTCTGTGTCTGTGCAGGCGAGCGTGGCTCCGAGCTCTTCTTAGGAGAGGGCGGGAGAGTGACAGGAGCCGGCCGTGGCGGTGCCCTTTTCGCTTCAACTCTCGTGGCAGTGCCCGTAGGGCTGCTAGAGCTCGTGTCAACGGTAAAAAAATCACCGACCAAGCCGGGAGATAGCGCCGTCTTTCCGAGTGCGTCCTCAAATGCTTGGGTAAGACTCTCGCCCGAGTTGGAGATGCACAAGTCTAGGGACGCAAATGAAGGGCTTGGAAGGCTCACGTCAGTAGCAGACGAGATCGAAGGCCGTGGTAGGCCGCTAGTCACGAGAGGAGGTGGCATTGCCGAATGTCTTGGCTCAGTCGGGCCACTCAATCCCCAGTCTGGCAAAGAAAAGTTAGGCCGCTCGGGTGAAGAGGCTTCGTCAGAGCGCAGGCGTCTCCGAGGAGGCTGACGCCCTCGCGGGAGACCGTTCGTCATTGGAAAGTCGCCCTCCAACACAGGCTTGGTAAACGGGCTCTTGGGTGACTTGATATCCAGGCTTCGCTTCGACTCGTCGCTGCTAGGCGACTGACGATCCACATTGGCCGTTGGTGGGAAAAACGCCTTTGGGCTTGGTTCGTCATCACGTACCGGAGACGAAGCACTCTTATGCAGAAGTCTTGGCTGCGAAGCACTCGTCTTCAAGGGCTTGGGGGGGCTCGCCTTGCGCCGGCTACTGGCATCTGAGCCAAGTCTAGCACGAAATCCTAAACGAGGTGGCGGATCGAATGCGGCTACAGGGCCGTTACCAGGGTGCGCGCCGGCAGCAGCCATAGGAGCTCCGACACGACCATGAATCGTGGTAGGTCGGACGGCGGCTATCTTGGGAGCCTCCACGGGCGCCGGCGGGGGAAATTGAAATGCGGTTGCACAGAGACTTGGTGGGCCATGCACGTTGCGCATTGCCCTTGTATCCATTCGAGAGTTGCTCAGTCTGCGTTCGAGTCTATTCCAGGCCGTATGGGTTGAGCTGGCCAAAACATTATCCGACTTGCTGGTTGGCAATTGCTTCTCCGGGAAAGACTGGCTCGACTCAGCTTCGGTGTTGGCGTTTAGACACGCTGGTAGAAGCTCTGACGATTGCTCAATCGAAGCCTGCTTGGTGACAACCTCACCAAAGTCAAAATCGGCAAAGCTACCAGCGAATCCTTCTGTCTGCCTCTGCTTTCGCAGTCTTTCCAGCTCTTGCTCTTCCAGGTCCATGGTGAAGCTGCGCCGACGAGGCGAATGGAATGTACTCGTGTCTCGCTTCGCAAACACATTGCGAGCATTGGGCGCTTCCCAGCGGTCTTCACTGGTGCGTGAAGTAGACGTAGCAGGCGATGGGAGATGCGAAGGGTCACCATTAGGCTTGCCAGCCGTGGACAGATCAGACACCGAAGGCGAGAGAGTTTGGTCAGCATTGTTGACCGATTGAGGCGGTGACGGGTAGCCATTTTTGAGAATGGTCCCGCTACTGACTAGCAGTGTCTTGTCTTCGGAAGGGCTAGATGGCTTCACCACATCATCGTCGTTGGCGCCAACTTGCACAGCGAGAGGGCTTTTGACCGGTCCCTCGATAGGGTTGGGCGAAGAGGTAGGCGCTCCAGTGTCTTTGCAAAAGTGAATGTCGAGGGGATTCACCCACTCCTTTGTGCGGCTGCCAGCCGTAGAAGGCCGCTGAGAGGTGCCGAGTCGTTGCCCGCTCCCACCAAGAGCAGAAGGCAGAGGGAGATTTGCAGCGCTGCTGTTCATCCATGGATCCCGAAAGTTGACTTCAGAGGACTGATAACGCAAGCTGCTGACACTTTCTTTACGCGTGGGTCTGGAAAGGTCGACCATGGACGAGTTGGCACCGAAGCCTTTGAAAGTCTGGCGCCGGTTGGCAGGGCCTTTTGTTGAGTACGAGGTGCCGGAACGACCAAGGTATTCGTTCTGCTGAGCTGTGCCGTAAAATTGGTCTTGGGCCAGTTCTCTTTGTTTCGTTCCTTTCCAGTCATCTTGAGGGCTTTTGTCACTAGACTTGGCCCTATGCTCAAGTCAGCCAGACATCGCTTGGGCCATTTGAGGTTGGGCTAGACTTACAGTCCCTTTTTTTTGTCGCCTCCGAATTTGAGCCCAAAGAAGGAGACCATTGTCTGTCTATGTGAGATTAGAAATCATGATTCCTTGCCGAATGGGCGAGGAAAAATACATATTGAATCGACGGCAACGAGACGCCGCTCAAGAACGTTGTAGGGGAAGTGGAGCACTGGATGCTCCGTTGAAGCTCAAACTCGACCAGCTCGCACGGATGGTGTTGAAGCGCAAGCGGTGTCGCAAAGAAGATGACGGCTTCAGAAACGGCAGCGTACTACAAGCTGGATGAGAGACAATGGCCAAGTCGCAGGATGACAGTATCAATGCGCAAGAAAAATCGAGGCGCTGTCGTTGGGGGTTTCTGTAGGAGCGCAAACGGGGTCGTCGTGAGCGGCTAGAACCGCTGGCAGGGATATTACCTAGAAGTCAATGGGGGTATTAAGCGAGCGAATACCAAACATGCATCGAATCAGAAAAATAAAAGATGAAAGGAGCGTAAGTGCCAATAAGGGTATGCGAAAGAGAAAGAGCGACGAGCAGAAAAGGTGAATGCAAGAGGAAAGGACGGTTCTCGATGGAAAGGAAGGCGGAGGAGAAGAAGGGGAGCTGGGTAGCTGGGCTCCTGGGCAAGGGTCTCAGGCTGCCGGGGTGGGGAGGGGCTGAACCAAATATTGCCAACAAGCGCAACCTCGTCGGCTATTTAATAAATACTATTTATTACCAGCGATAGAAATGGATCAGGGGATAATCTGTACAACGGAACGGATTTGAGTCCATCACACGGGAGAACCTGGTCCAGACGAAGCAGGGGTCTTGCAGGGGTCTTGCAGGAGAAGGGGTCTTGGCCCTGTACAGAGTGAGATGAGCGAGAGGCCTCGATCGACACAATACATTCTCGAATCTTTGGAAAAAGACTACTGGTAGATGGTGTGTATGGCTGGTACAGCCATCATTGAGCTAGACATTCATCTTTTTCCTTGTCACTCTCCTCTCAAATTCCAACATATCTGTGTTTAAACTACACTGTGCCCTTGCCTTGTTCGTGTCCTCATATGCTCCTTTCTAGGCACACGCCAGTCATTCCTGCTGAACCTCTAGAAACCCGACACCAATTTGCAACTCTCATCAACGTATCCGTAGGTAGCAGCGACCAATCTTGTTGACAATACTCACAACGTTGCAAAACTCCAGCAAGCCACCTAACGATAGTTCACTGAACCACCACTCCAATACGCAGACAACAAAGGCAAGTTACAACGCGACAATGTCGAACCGATTCGTAAAGCTTCAAACGTCAACAAATCACGCAAAGCATACACAAAGATGCCTCCTACCTCCTCAGCGAAGATTACGCTACTTAGGGCTTTTGCAAGAACAAGCACTTGCGTGAGGATGACCACCTCCCACCTCAAGGCCAGATGTCTTCCCCAAGGATCGCGATACTTTGTATGCCAAACATGATGTCAATGCCTTTGCTTGCCGTTGGCAAAATTGAAGGATTTGGGCGAAAGGCCGCCAGGCGACTTGCCCGACAGGCACGAATTTTTGTTCGTATTGACGCAACATGACGGAGGAGATCACGGCCCTTGACGCCCGTGCGAGAAAGGGAAAATGTTACATAATTCTTCATTCCAATCTACCTTCCCTTGTTTGTTTTATAATATTGATTGTATTCCTTGCTTTCTTTATTTTTTCTTGTTTGGTCTACATTGTCTTATATGTGATGACTGGTCTCTATTTGCTACAACTCTTGAAGTAGATGGCCACTTGTACCTCAAATCATCCTATGTAAGTCGCTGCTTCGTATGACTTTAAAAGAGTCCACTGATGATTTAGCCTATCATTGTGAATTAGCATGATGCGCCCCTCAAATCCCAGGGAAACCGCTGGGGAAACTGCACGTTGCCACTGACAAAAGAGCCCCATGCCCCCCTCGTAGGGCCTATCAAGGAGGCACGGGAGACATTTTGAGCAAATCGCATTGATTGCTTGCCCGGAATTACTTGCAAATCATGCAGGGGTCCATCGCTAGCGTTGCGGTGGCACGGTGTTAGCGCGTCATCCTGAAATTGACAACCACATCCCTGAAACAGCAACGGCCAAGCGGCGGCCTTTTCATATGTTGTATTTGATCGTTGAACACATGTCTTCATCGGCTACTCAATACGCAAAAATAGCTACTGCGCTGGCGTTCCCGGGCGTCTCCCGAAGACCGTGACTTTACGGATACTCACACCGCACAGACGTCAATGTGGGATACAACTTGCAAGTGGCAGCCGCACACAAGAAGGGAAGGCTGAACTCGCTCTAACTATGCATAATTCTGGAACCAATGTCTCGATTTTCCTTGGCCTATGCAGACATGTGGTGTGCAGATGTATCGTTGCCAAATGCCGCCCTTGCATTCAGCATGTACGCCGAGTCACATGCACATGTCCACAGCTAAGTATTCGCGTAGTGGCATGACCGCACTTGTTACAGATCAAGAGCACAAATACAGTACCATGTTGCGTTCCTTGGGGCTAGGTACTGGATACGGCATGCCCGCAACACCAATGTGACGTCAACCTCATCATGTACGAGCAGCCAGACCAACGTCAACAAAAGTCAAGTAAGTAGTAGAAATGAAGAGGAAAACCACAAGTATTATGATCAATCCATACACCGGTACGCCATCAATATCAAAACTCCAAATGTGACACACACTTCAAGTATCTCTTCCGTCAGAGCTGCTCCAGCAGCTTTCGCCGCCTGCGATCAATCAGCTCCTCCTGCACCTCCTCCAACGTCGGCAAGCTCACAACATGCCCGTCGCCGGCGTCGCCCGGCAGCGGCTCCCAACCCTCTGGCGGCTCCTGCACGCCATTCCTCAGCAGATTTTCCACCGCCTGCCTCTCCTTTTCTGCCTCGTACCGCAGCAGTGCCTCGTTCTCCTCGTCCGGCGCGTAGCCATAGTACGCCGCGTCCACTGCCCTCCGTAGGTCTTTGCTCGTCTCAAGCGGCTTCCCACTATCCTCTGCATTCTTTGCCGCCGCCGCCTCGAATAGCTCCTTGACGCCGGGCAGCTCCTTGGCACGGCCGAAATACCGATAGCCCCTGCCGCCGCCGGGCACCTCGCGCCCTTGCTCGTCGTAGACCTTGCCGCCGCCGCGCATGTAGTTTGGTCCCCCGAGGTTTCGAATCTGAACCTCCCACATGTGCTTCTCGCGCATCAGCTTGTTGATCTCGTCGTTGAGGTCCCGGATCTGGTAGTCGCTCAGGACCGGCTCGTGGATGCGCGACACCTTGCGCGAAATTTCCTTGAGGACCTGACCGCGCCACTTCTCGCACACGGGAATCGACTCGACCTCGGTGATGGCGCGTGGACGCCGCGCGCGGCCCGTGTCGACGATGCCCAAGTCAGCGGCCTGCGCCTCGCGGAAGCGAAACAGCATCGACTGGGCCTTTTCTGAATTGCGTGCCTGAAATCGCAGGTTAGCAGCAGGTTGGTAGGAACGGGTAGTTCCCTAAGTTACGCACCATGGTGTGTGATTGATTTGCGCCAGCTGCGGGCGTTGGTGGGTAGATGTAATGTCGTCCAGAGAGCTGGGCCAAGATTTGTCGTTCGAGGTCTGCGACGTTGATTTTGGAGGTGGCCGCTCGCCCCACACAACCAAGTGGCAACCTTACTGCAAACGCACGTTTCGCGCGACCTCGTTCCAATCTTTATATTTACACAATACTTTTTCACGTCTCTGGCTTGCGTGAAGAATATATTCGAAAGTGATGGACCCTCTGACACGCTCTATAGCAAACGCAATCTGCTCGCCAGCTGTGCGCAAACGGCGGATATTGAGTCACGTGTCAATCTCGCAAGCAGAAATTGATCTGGAACTGACATGGTTCTCCTTAACATCACATCTGTGTGCTCTCATGCCACAAGACCAGCCGCTGCGGCAAATTCTTCTCTCTTGAAGCTCATCCTTGAAGCCTTTCTAGAACTTGGTCGACTTCTTCGAATTCCTTCTTTTCTTGTATTAGATTTGTCTGGAGTGAGCTCTCTGTATGAGCTCCGCGATGGGCCTTCTACTCTTGGCCTATCTAGACGCGCGATGGAGAAGTACCTTCACGACGAGCCAATATTTGCAGGGTCCCAGCGGATGAATTATGCGAATGATTCCAAAGTCCCTGTTCCCTCGGGGTAAGTATACGGCCATGCGTCAGCATGAACCGCCATTTTCCTTTTTGTCCTGTTTTCCTTGTTCAACGTCCCAGTGGTGTGCATCGCCAAGTCAGAAGTCTGGCTTGCATTAACGCCACGAAAAAGCCAATCTGCAGTGAGGACAAACCTAGCACATGCTATTCCGGTAGCTTGCGTGACCTGGCGCTACGCCAAAGCCAGCGCCGAAAGGCCATCGTCTTTGGAAAGCAGCCAGCTCATCTCGTCATGACCGCTTCCCACCAAGAACAGAAATCTGAGCAGACCTTTTCCAAAACAAAATCTCTTCCCGCCTCGACTCCAGCAGCACACATTAGTACGCGGACAGATCGAGCCGGTTTCTTGACTCGAAAAGTGTTCGACATGGCCGCAATGACCGACAACCTTTTTTCTCATGATGAAAGCAACAACAGCCTTCGGGGAAGGTTTGTTTTGCTACATGTTTAATGTGCCATTATAGTTTTCAATCGGAGCAGGCTGAGATCACCTCTTTCGAGTCAAGAATCTGACAAACCGTGGTGCCTTTTGATCGAAGCATTGGTTCAGGTTCCGAGGGCCAAGGTGAAATTTGGAGGAACTTGAGTGCTGCTGGATACGGGTGAGAAAGGAGAAGTGGGCCGGGAAAGGAAGACGGCTTGAAATACACAGACAGAGATACGCTTCTTTTTTTATAAAGTTGCAAGTGTTTTCGACCCAGTGATGACCCAGAGTCCAACAAGCCAAATTTGCAGCTCAGCCACAGCATCGACAATGCGCACGAGACAGAAGCATGAAGGGAGTCAGGGTCAGCGGAGGAAGAATGAAAGGGCCATTCGGCGAATGGGAGAGCCCGTAGTTGGTGTGAGGATTTGCTTGCTGATGCGGCGGGGAGTGGTCAAATCGAGAACTGCGTGGTCAAGCCCTGAGCCAAGGGGGAGCGTCGAGAGGTGTGACCAAAGGGTGCTACGGTGCCCGCTTGGTTGCTCCCTCGTTTGCTGTTCTTTTGGTTCTGCCGTTGCAGTGCTTGGTCCCTTCCCGTCTGCTCGCAGCACGTCTTTCCACCGATTGCTGTTTCTGTCACGTTTTTTTGGCCTGGACGTCTTTTCTGTGCTTGCCTTTGCTCCTGCGACTTGTTTCGACTCTGCTCGCTGTCCCAGCAGACCTGGCTTTGCTTCCAAGCAGTCTGGTGCTGGCGTCCTGTGTGTTGCCAGTGAGAACACAAGAGAGCTAATCTGAGGGTCTTTGCTTTTTTTTTTTTTTTCAAATTTACCTTTTCTTCCTCTGTTTTTGTGTATATTGCGACGACTTACAGTACAGACAAAATTTCTGAGTGTAGAGAGTGATTGTGCCACTTTCAGTTTCTGTTACAGTTGGAATTGTATTGTATCGAAGGCGCGGCAGTTCATCGAATGTCGAACACGTCAAAAATACACTGCCAAATGCTGAGCTTAAAAAACGAGTTGTCGCTTCGATCCCCGAGGTTGAGTCACCATCAAACAATGCTCCGACGGCCGTTGGGCATGACCTTTTCAGTACCATACACGGTGATCCAGATTTGTCGGTCAGACTGGGGCGTAGTCTGGTTTGACGCCTATAGTTTCGTCGGTCAAGCCGTTTAAAAGTAAGTAATGGCTGCTGTTTACTAAGAAATAGTAGGTTCGTATTATGCTCATTGCTACGCCGGGCCATCACGAAAGTACAAAG
>JAPERH010000536.1:0-39044 GCA_030411535.1 Beauveria australis
AAAGAGAGAGAGAGAAAGACAGAAGGTGCGATGGGAGCGCAAGTCGGTGGGTGGTGGGTGGCGCAAAAAGAGAGCTGAACACGCGCGCACAACAGGCCAAGTTCACCTTTTTTGATAAAACTCGAACTCGGGGCAAGAATTCAGGGTTGCATGGCTGGCTAATAGTCTTTCTCGTAATATCCTCTTTCTCTTGTCAAATGTCTCAGCCGCATCTGTCTTTGCTGTGTAGAACTCGGGTCGAGGTCGCCGTCGCTATCGTTGGGTGTTTTTAGCGGGAAAGAAGAACAAAAAAAAAAAAAAAAATTCCAGGGTCCGGCTGCCAGATAAGGATAACTAATAGGTACTAAGGTAGAGCAAAACTCACCATACCGAGTTCGGATGGCGTAATTGAATAGTTAGTGTGCACCGCCCGCAGCTACTATAAACTTGCAACTGTTAAGATGATAAATAGAGGCCCGCCAGGCCAATTGATTATCCCTGCTCGTACCTGATTTGGTATCCGTACAATGCTATTTATTAGATACAGATGGCATCTTTTGTCTGTGATGCTCTCTGCCGCTCCCAAGTCTACCCACGAATAGCACGCTAAAATACTTGATCGGCACTTCTTTGCTCTCATGGAAAGGGTATTCTGTAATATTCTGTAATGCAATTAATTCTATTAAATCTCTTAAAGAGACCAAGATAACTCTAATAAAGTTCATTAAGACGTCAAATCGGTAAAAAGTTGCGCCGCCGTGCCGAGTAATAAAAGACATGAGAAATGAAGTGAAGCGGTAAAAAAAAAAAATCAACTCCTGTCCGTGAAAAGTCATGCTAATGTTGCTGTTTTTTCTTTTTTCTTTTTTTTTTCAATTTTTTTTCAACGCACACCACAATCTATGCAGTCTTCTCCTCTGTCCAGACACCCTGAATCCTGGTCTTGCGCAGAATCTGCAAAGCTAGGTCCGCCATGGTGCCGCTCGTCAACAGCTCCAGCACCTGCAAGTGCGCCTGCAACTCCTTTCCAATCCAGTTGCGCAGCTCAATGGCGTTGAGCGAATCCAATCCAAACGCGGTAATGGTAGTGGTGGCCTGTCTGGCAGCCATGACATCGGGATGCAGCATCAGAATGGCACCCAGCTTCTCGCGCAAGCCCGTGGCAACGAGCTCGACAGCTTCGTCCACCGTCGTGAGCTTTGCCAGCTTCTTGCCGATAGGAATATTGGCCGCGCCGTCTGCGCCTCCAGCGGCAGCGCTTGCGGCAAGTGCAGCATCACGAAGGGGCTTGAATTTGGCATCGGCAGCATAATAAGGAAAGTTGCTGGCGTCGCCAAGGTCAAGGCCGGTAATTGCCTGGTCATTGCTAAAGGTACCAACTTTGCCGTCAATGGATGCCTCCACCAGGGCAAGCACTTCGCTCTCGCCCATGGTGCTTCCTGACAGGTTCTTGAGTACTTCGGACTGCTTGGCCGAGTTCTCCGCCAAGTACCCGACGCCCTCAACGGCTGTCAAGTTGAGCGATGTAGAAGCAAGGCCAAGTTGGCGCCGATGAACAGTCAATGCGTCAAGGAACGTGTTGGCAGCGGCGTACGCGGCCTGGCCACGGTTTCCAACAATGCCAGCCACCGACGAGAGAACAATGAACAAGTCTAGAGGGTCATTAATAAGAGCGTTGTGGAAGTTCCAGCCTCCCGAAACCTTGGAGCGGACAACAGCATCGTAATCCTCAAAAGACATGTTCTCAAACAGAGTATCACGCAGCACCATGGCAGCATGAATGACACCGAGAATACGAGGCAGCGAGCTGCGCAGCTGAGCAATGAGCTCATTGACTTTGGCCTCATCCGCAACATCGCACGGCATGACATGAATCTTGGCGCCAAGGGGCTCGCACTCTGCAACCAGCTTCTCCAGCTCTGGTGTCATGCTGCCACTGCGAGAAAGCAGAACAATGTTTCTCGCGCCTCGTTGCACCATTCTCTTGGACATGGATCGGCCAAGTCCACCGGTACCACCAATGATAATGTATGTGGCATCGGCCTTGAGCGAGTTGGTGTTTGGCTCCGGGTGGGTAGCGTTGACTTTTCCGTCGAGCTCATGGTTGACCACCACCTTACCAGTCGTCTTGCCACTCTGAAGTTTACGCAGAGCAGACTCGACCTCGCTGATGCTGACAGTTGTGATGGGGCCAATGGGCTTGATTGTCTTTTGGTCCAAAAGCTCCATGACATTGCGGAAGATGCGACCCATGATCTTGGGTCTGAAGTCACCGACCTTGGTCAAGTCCACCGAGCTAAAGGTGCAGTTCCACTCAAATTTGGCCATCTCTAGTCTCGTGTTGGAGTTGATATCGCGCTTTCCAATCTCAATGAAGCGGCCAAAGGGGGCGAGGCAGGACCAAGTCTCGCGCAGCAGATCGCCAGCAAGGGAGTTGATGACAACGTCCACTCCTTTGCCACCAGTGGCATCGCGCAGCGCCGGGGCGAATGAGGTATCTCTGCTGTAAAAGATATGATCATCGGCAATGCCGTACTCCTCGATGAGATGCTGCTTCTTGTCGAGGCTTCCGACTGTGGCAAAGATCTCTGCGCCAATCATCTGGGCAAGCTGGATGGCAGCCTGGCCCACACCACCAGAAGCAGCATGAATGAGAATCTTCTCGCCAGATTCTAAGCGCGCCAGATCAACAAGACCATAGTAAGCGGTGCAGTAAACGACTGGGATTGAAGCCGACGTCTCAAAAGAGATGCCTTCGGGGATGAGACCTGCGCTGGTCGCGGGGCAGCGAGCGTAGGTTCCATAAGCACCGTGTGTCATGGCGCAGACACGGTCACCGATCCGGAGGGATCTGACGTTGGAGCCAATGCGTGAGACAGTGCCAGCGCACTCAACTCCAAGGTATGGGCTAGCCAGCTGGCCCATTGCAATGACAACATCCTTGAAGTTCATACCAGTGGCAGCCACCTTGATCTCAATCTCCTCTTCGCCGAGAACGTACTCCTCTTCATCCTTCCAGTACAGAGAATCAAGAGCACCGTAGGTGCCAACAGCCAGCTTAAGGCGGCGTCCAGGCTGCGAAAAGTTCTGAGCGTAGGGGCGGGATGGCTGAGTGGCACGGAAGAGCTCAAGGTCGACATCATTTTGGTTGTAGACGCGAGGTACAAACAGCTTGCCATCCTTTTCAGCAAACTCAAAGTCGACAGGAGCATCATCCTCAGGAGTCTCCAAGGTCGTCTTCATCGCAGTGATGATCAACTGGGCCTGATCGACAGGCTGGAGGGTTGAATTGGGATGAAGATCAAGAGTTCCCGCAATCTTGCTAGACTCGGAGCGAATTGTACGCATCATACCCTGTGCAAGGTTGTTCAACGGAGTCGTAGCAGTGTGGTACGCGCCAGTGCCAACCCAAAGAATGGATGAGCAGTTCAAAAGGAGCTTCTGGATTTGGGCAAAAGTAGCGCCATCCATGTTGTGCAGAACAGGACCCTCGACTTCGTTTAGGCAGATGTATCTTGTCGAAGACGAAATCTCAACATCAGCGAGGGTGGTGATTTGTGGCATCAGACCGCCAGTTTGGAGCTCAATGAGGTCGGCCAGCGCCGAGGCCAGCGGCGTCGCTCCGGCATCGCAAATGATGATGATTGGAGTCTCGCTCAAGTCGACCCTGTTGAGATAGGGGTGGCTGTGTGTATGTCCATTGATGTGCCCGTTGACGTGCCCGTTGACGTGCCCGTTGACGTGCCCATTGGTGTGCCCGTTGGTGTGCCCATTGGTGTGCCCATTGGTGTGCCCATTGGTGTGCCCATCGGTGTGCCCATTAGCGTCGCCGTTGGCATATCCGTTAGCATGTCCGTTAGCATGTCCGTTGGTGTGTCCGTTGACGTGACCATTGGTGTACCCATTGATGTGCCCATTGATGTGCCCATTGGTGTGCCCATTGGTGTGCCCGTTGGTGTGCCCGTTGGTGTGCCCGTTGGTGTGCCCGTTGGTGTACCCATTGGTGTGACCATTGGTGTACCCATTGGTGTACCCATTAGTGTGACCATTGGTGTGACCATTGGTGTGCCCATTAGCGTCGCCGTTGGCATGTCCGTTGGCATGTCCGTTGGCATGCCCTTTGACGTGTCCGTTGACGTAGCCATTGGCATGGCTATTGACGTCACCGTTGGCTTCGCCTTTCGAACAGCCATTCACGACACCATTAGCATGACCGTTTGAGATGCCATTGGTATGACCGTTGGTATGAATATCGGCTTCACCGTTGGTATGACCAATAGTATGGCCGTTGGCAACCGTTTCTGGCGCATTGTCTTTCGCTTTCTGTTCGGCAAGCGACTCCCACTTAACATTGTAGCACAGAGAACGGGGCTCCTGACCTTCAAACACATCGCCATACAAGGGGTTCATCATGAATCCACGGACTGAAATGACGGGCACAGCGGGGCTCCTCTGCCAGACATCAATGTCAAAATCCACGGCACCAGCTGGCATTGTCTCAGGGCACTTGGTCACGACCTGAACGACCTCGCCGACAGCGTTGGGCGATTCGGGGGTAATTTCGAGCTCATTGACCGCGGCGGGCATGAAAAGGTGAGGCATATGTCCACGGCCAGCTCCGAGGTTGAGGAAGACCGATTGAAACACAGTATCCAGGAAGGCGCTGGGAACAATCGTCTTGGTTTCGTATTGGTAGGGCATACACTGAGCAGTGTCCTTGAGGGTGATGGAGCAGCTCGACATGTTCTTGAACACTCGAAGGCTTCCATTCTCCTTGCTATCAAAGCTGCCAGTGTAACCAGCACCCTTGACATCCAATTCGCTGTAGAACCTCTCAACATCAATGTTGGTAGCATCGCTGCTTTCAATAAAAGCCTTCCGGCTCAGTGCGGCATCGTAAGTGACAGGTCGGATGATGTTGGCAGAGCTCTTCTTCTTGATACCAACAAGGCCACGGCAGTGCTCCAACCATCCACGCGACTGAGTCCAGGATGAGATGTGGAAGGAATCCCACTCGTCAGAGTAGGAGCCCAGGCCTTCAGCATATGCCTTCAGACTAAAGCGCAAATCGTAGCTGCTGTTCTCATCCAATATCAGTGCCTTGGTGACCTTGATATCACGCATACGGAAGGCCGCAATATCTTCCACTGCATTACCACGGAGCTGAGCACGCTGAGAGGCTGCCTCGATCGCCATGGTGATATAGCCAGAGAGTGGGAATGTGGGCAGGCCCTGCATCTTGTGGTCTTTTGTCCAGGGAATGTCATCTGTAGTAATGACACTCTTCCAAGTCGGCTCATCTTCATTGCAGAAATCATCCAGGATTCCCAACAAATCATGGCGCGGGAATGGCTTCAGGCGGTGGTTCTTACCAGCCCGTGACTCTGCCCAGTACTGATGCTGCGACCACGAATAAGGTGCCAGATCTGATATCAGGGAAGGCTGCTCCTGGCCTGTCAAGGTCAAATTGACTGCAGAAAAGTCAATGGGATGGCCACGACTCCAAAGATTGCCTGCCAGCTTAACAGCGGTAGTTGTAGCTTCCTGGTTGCGCATCAAGGCAGAGAAGTATTTGGCGTTGGCAGCCGCCTGTGGGCTGATCCCCTTCAGAATCTGCTTGATTGGACCTTCCAGGGCAGCGTGAGGACCCAGCTCGACAATGATGTCTGGCTTGCCACTCTTGTAAAGCTCGGCAAAGGCGGACGAGAAGCGGACAGGGTTTGTCAGGTTGTCGACCCAGTACTGGCCACCAAGCGCAGCAGTATTATCAAGCTTTGCGCCGAGAAGCGACGAATAGAACTGCACTCCCTCAGTTGGTACAGGGCTCATGTTGCGGATAGCAGACATGTAGTCATCGGCCACCAGTTGCATGTGAGGCGAGTGATATGCCATCTCAACGCGAAGCTTGCGATTGAACATGCTCCGCTGTTCAAGCTCTGCAGCGAGCTTATCAACGTGAGCCTCGTCACCGGAGGCTGTGATGGAGTTGGGAGAGTTTTCGCAGGCGACAGTAACGCCAGAGAGACCCATGGATTTGATGATTCCCTTGACTTCCTCAGGACCAGAACCAACAGCAAGCATTGCACCACGGAGATCAGGGTTACGCTGCTTCATCTGTGCGGCGTAATGGCCACGATAGTACGCAGCAGCCATAGCTTCTCGCAGGGTGATGGCACCGGCGGCGTAAGCTGCGCCCATTTCGCCAGAGGAATGGCCGATGACCATGGAAGGTTTGATGTTCCAAGTCTTCAGCAGCTCAACGAGACCAAGCTGGACAGCAGTGCAGATTGGCTGCGAGATGTGGGCAAGTCCGACGATAGATTCGCTTTTGTCACGCACCAGCTCTTCTAGAAGGGAAAAGTCGGCGCCAATGCTTTCCAAATAATCAGAAGCAGACTTGACAGTATCGGCAAAAATAGGGTGTGTGTTGAGAAGCTGCTTGCCCATCTGTGGCCACTGAGCACCTTGGCCGGTGAAAACGAATGCCAGCTTCAGCGAGTCAGTAGTTGCGACCGTGGGAATCATTGCTTCCGAGTTAAGGGTAGACACGAGTTCATCAAAGCTGCCGCAAGTGAGCGCCAGGCGGTAGTTGTGGTGAGTCCTGCGCTCACCCAGTGTGTACGCCATGTCGCGAATAATGCGCTTTTGAAACACTTCAGGGTGCTGCTCTGTGTATATACCGATAGCGGTAGCATTGCGCTTCGCCGCGCCTTCATCGTTGCCTGACATGACAAAAAGCCTAGGCACAACTTGGTTGTCGTCGTTTGCTTCGATGGCAAGGCCCTTGGCAACCTGGGACAGGGGCGCTTTTTCAAGGACGACGTGGGCATTGGAACCACCGAAACCAAAATTGTTGATGCTGATAAAGCGTTTGCCTTTGGGCCAGGGGCGAATGGTGGTGGGAACCTTGATGTTCCACTCATCGAGAGGGATGGCAGGGTTTGCTTTCTCAAAGTTGGTGTTGGGCAGGATAAAGTTGCGCTCCAGCATGAGAGTAGACTTGATAACGGAGAGCAAACCACTGGCATTCTCCAGGTGGCCGATGTTGGTCTTGACTGAGCCAAGGTATAAAGGCGAACGCTTAGTACGGCCTTGACCAAAGAAGTTGTGAATTGCGGTGGCCTCCAAAGGATCGCCAACCTTGGTACCCGTGCCGTGAGCTTCGACGAAGCCGACGTCGCTTGGGCTAATGTTGGCGCGGGCATAGACATCGCGCATGAGGTTCTCCTGTTGCTTGGCACTCGGGGAAGTCAAGCCGACGGTTTTGCCGTCCTGGTTGATCCCCGTGTTGACAATGACGGAGCGAATCTTATCATTATCACGCAGGGCCTGGTCGAGAGGCTTGATAACGACACAGCCGACGCCTTCACCGCATGCAAAGCCCGATTGGCCTCTGTGATCGAAGGCGTAAGTCTTGCCTGTTGGGGTAAAGAGACCCAGCATAGACATTTGAATTAGATCGTCCGGATTCATGTATAGATTGCTGGCAGCAACAATGGCAGAGTCGCAGTCGCCACTTCGGATGCTCTGCACAGCAGCATGCATAGCGTGCAGACTAGAGGAACACGCCGTGTCCACCGAAAAGGATGGGCCATTCAGGTTGAAATAGTATGAGATACGACCAGCCTGAATGGAGCTGTGGCCACTGGTAGCTTCGAACATTTCGACTTGGTTGAGGTCTTGCAAGCTTCCGGTACGATAGTCGGCTCGTTTCGTTCCAATGAAGACACCCATCTTTTCGCCGGAGATCTTACCCTTGGGTAGACCAGCATTTTCCAGGGCTTCGTATGTGCATTCGAGAAGTTGTCTCTGGTTGATGTCTGACGAGGCGCATTAGCACCAGCAAAGTGGCCCCATAAACAGGTGGCAGTACTTACCCATTGAACTGGCCTCTTGTTTGGTGATGTTGAAGAAAGGCGCGTCAAAGACGGAGAAATCCCTGTCGATGAAGTAGCCACCAACTTGGTTGAAAGTGCCTCTCTTTTGAGGATTCGGATGGTAATAAGCCTCGGCATTGTATCTACTCTTGGGAATAGGGCCGGAGCCGTGTCGAGACCGAGATAGCATCGTCCAAAACTCATCGATTGTCCTCACATCGCCGGACGTGCGGCATGCCATGCCAACAATGGCAAGAGGTGTGGGCGTCTCCATTTTGTCGATGAGCATCGCGTCTAATTATGAATGAATGAATGAATGAATGAATGATGATATGCAATGAGAGTTGAGTCGCAAAAAGAAATGTACTTGCTCCGCTTTGGGGTATAATGGATTAGGAGCAGGACGACAATGCAAGTGACATGAATAGATGGTTGTCGCCGCTCATGAGGCAATGAGGGCAGTGTTGAAAGTTAGCCGAGAGAAGAGGGAATGAGGGAGTGAGCTAATAGGAAGGGCAGCTACGAAGTATATATGAACAGACAGTTGCAGGATGAGACCAAGAGGGGCAAGCAAGAATTGTCAAGCACGCAGAGCAAGTACGTAGAGCAAGGGATATGTTTGACTCCATAGCTTTGGGCATTTGCAACTAGGCAAGCTAGTCTCATGGGTTCCTGTTAGGAGGGTGTGGGACAAGAATGAAAACGGAAGTGCATTGGGCGGGACTGTCGATTGGGAGACATCTTGTGACTGCGTCAATCAAAGATTTAATAATGGGCCGCGAATGTGCACGAGGCAGCCGAAGCAATGAAGGAAGAATTCAGGGACGACACGCAAAAGCATGGAGCGATCCGCGTCAAGGAGGGGGTGGCCCTCGAGCATCTCAACCATGCCTTTGAGTGGAAGTAACGCGGGGCGGGGTGGAGGGGGGGGCGTGAGCAGATCAGTCGAGAGGGCAAAGATGTGGCGCCATGTGAATAAATACTGGAGAAGGAAGGTGAAGTTTTGGTTCGGACCTTTTTGCCAGCGTCGTAGTGTGTCGCGAAGCGAGTTGTATCGCGCCTGAAATGACTTGGCCTATCTTCTCGCAGTCAAATTTAATGAGATTACGTTGCGCGATGCACAACATCCAAGCTTGAACCTCACGCAAGCTGAGGTTAGGAGTTTCGGTAAGTAACAAGGAACAACAAGTGACAGGCAAGCTCGAGTGAGCACTGAGGGGCCAGAAGCAGGAGAGGCGGCCATCTGCAGCACGGAACATTGTGTCAGTTACAGTGAGGATCAAGGCATCATCGCAAATAAACATGGCAAATCAATGAGGAAAAAATGGGTAACGACAGGGCAATGAGAAAAATGAGACGTGAGACATTGTGGTCAAGGGACCATTCCAGGATGGACTAAACTGGGACGGGGCGCGCTCCTTGCTTTGTGAAAAGCTGTACCATCTTCGGCACTATCCAGCGTGGCACTCGGTGGCCAGAATACTGGTAAACTGCATGGATACATGGGTCCAGCAGACATATGTATGCGATTGTGAAGCGTGGCACACAGATAACGTTATGGCGCATGGTCAAAATGGGCATAGTCGACTCACCGGTTGAGGGGGACCTAGCGAGCATTCTCTCTCAAGTTTTGGACCGAGCGTATGGTGTGGGGGCGCGCAGTGGCAGCTGGTACGACGCTATAAGGAAGGGCTCAGGAAAGATTCCGTCGACAGAGTAGTCGAATTGGCCGATAGCTAGTGACCTTTCAGCTTCCTGGGAAAGATGGGATGGAGATGGAGAGGGTTGAGACCACGGCAGCCGTCTGTGAGCCGCAGCACGTTCGGGCCGTGCTTGTCGAGCGCAAACGAGGGCCGCTGCGCAATGAACCAAAGTTCAGCGGTCGGACATGTACTGCTGCGTTAGAGCCGCTGCTGATTGGCTCTTGATGGACCTGGGGCGCATGGTGGCTTCAGAACGCGCATTGTACGAAACCGGCCTAGTAGATGATGGTGGGCTAGGGCAACATTGGGCAAGGCAAGGGCGATAGTTGCTGCAGGTAATCCGTAATATTCTCGACTGATAATACTGGGAGGCAGACTACGCCAGTAGTCAGCTACAGCCTACAGATAGGTAGTTGGAGCCGGGTTCAGTTTTGGAATAGGCCAATCCAATGCCAAAGGGCAGCAGGTGTCGCGGCATAGCTGACCGTCAACGCTACACGAAGTATTAGTGGGAGAGGTTTCAGCCGGGCAGATGGATAAGGAAACATGGGCTGGTGTCCGGATACCTCTGGGGACCTTGCACCGCAATGGCGTCTTGGCTGGCTCATTCTGGCTTCGCTGCTTCCTTCTCGCCTCGATTTGGTAGTAATGAGCTTGTTAAAGGCAGGGTCTGGGCGCCTTCCCCGGCCCATCTCCATGATGGTATCAGAAAAGCCTCGGCCGTGGGTCCTGGCCGAAGCATCTGACTCGGCTCGCCTGATGGAGAGGATATTTTGGGCGCAAGGTCGATAACTAGACAGAATTTTGAGTTGACGAGATCGACGGGACAGAGTACATGTGTAGTGCAAAATGTGCGTCGGGATGGGCAAACGGGAGCTTTGATGGAGTTGTGGAGCAAGGCGGAGGAGGAGAAGCGGCCAGGGGGATCGCTCACCAGGATATCTGGTGGGCCGGCACTGAAGGCGGCGGCGGCGGCAACATTTGTTTGGTTAGGTAGCCGGTGGCTGATGCGCCGATAACCTAGGTAGCATTACGTGACGAGGAACCTTGATACAATCAATAAACCTGAGTTGATTAATTGCACTTTTCTATTTAATTTTAGGATCAAATCGTTGCATGCTGCTACATGTTGGTAAGTGCTGCGGCCCGTACATATGGGCCGTTTCTCTGTTTGCCCCACGCCGCTCGGCCGACGGCCGGAACCCTGATGTTGTTTTGTACCAGCTGCCAGCTGCAAACTGCCAGCTGCCAGTTACCAACTGCGAGTGACAACGAACACCTGCAGCCGTTTGGTGGCGCGTGTGGCGCTGCTATAGGTACACGCTGCCCGTCAATCTACTGGGTACGGATTACCCTCAACATCATCATGAAGCCATCTATACAGTACAGATTATAGGTACTCCATACCCACGCTACCTGCATACCTAGCCAGCCACACAATGCTCAAACGTGCCGAGTCTTCCAGATTCATCCTTCTCAATCATTGTTCGAGAGAATAGCACAGGAATGACCCGCCATCATCTAGTCCCAAAGGAGAATTTTTCTTCTCAGCGATTTCGTCTCCCGGCTATGCCGATGCCCTAACGCGAAGCCAACAAACCCGCGCCAGCTTGGATAATCTAGCACCCAAATGCCGTACCAACAAAAGCATACAGCGTGCCATCTGCGGATTAGTTACCGTGTATTAGGTACATGAATAATGCCAACTTGCCCCGAGAACCTGAAAGGTTGGCCGTCCCCAACCTTACAAATAAACTAATTATGAGTGAGGGTGCTAATGCACCGAGACCCAATGCATCGGCACACAAGAAACAAGCGGCATGATGGCTACTTTACTGAATCGCATCAACCAAATAGCTACTACGATTGTGTCTTGATGCAGCCCCTGCTAAAATACAAATGCTCAAGACTATATATAACACAGTCCTCAGCATACAACCTTCTCCAAGACTGCAAACCATGCCAGCTTCATCCAGTCCAATCAATCCCGAGTCTCAAACATCACTTCAGTTGCAGATGTCCAATAGGCTAGTCTGTGCTCGTTTCTTTTCTTTTTTTTTTCCCACTAATAACGTACAATACACGGCCTCTGAATCTCCACGTCTCTATTCGCTTTTCCGGCGAAGGCCGGCCACGCCCCCACCTTCTTTTCGCTTCCCTCCGGATCCTCCTAACCCTACATTTGACTCCGCGGTATTTGCAACGTCGGTGGCCTAGAAGGATTCAAGTGCTGTAATTCTTGGTGGACCTCAACTCTCCCCGGTTCTGCGTTACAAGTGCCGGGGTCGTTCAATTAACAGGGTACACATCTTAGCGTCCTTTGCTGGCAATTGCAACGCTCTGCTGATGGCCACATATGCCAGCTGCTGCTATGCTTCTCATCAGGCCAATTTCATTAACATCCTCTTATTAATAGATGATCCGGTGAGATATGCAGCTGCAGCCACGTGTTCATGAATACATGCGTTGGCAACCCATGCCCATGTCTGCCAAGGGAAACTGCAATTCTGATTCCCCGTGGAAAAGAGACAGAACCCATGTTCTCCAGTACCACTTTCCAATCCTGGCTTGTTTCAGTGTCATTTGCTCGAAAAGTAACGATAAATGTTGTCCTTGTGCTTACTCGGCCGCAATTCCGGGCGAACTGTTTCATGCGAACGTGACGCCCGACACAAATCGAATGAGAGATTCCCGAGCCATGGTCGCAATTCTCTCTCCCTTCGGCACTATAATTCAATCACATGTCGCTGTTTTATATGAGTATCCTAGGAATGTAACTGTTGATATTGTCACATGAGTTCGAGACCTGTGAGTGGCACTTGCCTCGGGCAATATATCCGATACCTGATCGCTGAAGAAGACTGCCGCTCGAACGCCAGAGTCCATTTGTGGAACAAGATCATACCCTACTTGTACCCTCCATTTTCTCGTCGTTTACTCACCCACCGTTAACTTTTGTGCTCCAATCATGTCCAACAATACAATCGTAGCCTCACCGTCACTGTCACCTTTGCCATCGCCGCCGCCCGATAGTTACGCTCGCGGCAAAGCGTCAGGCAGGTTCATAACGAGCCATGCGGCAGGTTGCTGACAGGACCGTCGTCAGGATCTGACGTATGTGCAATAGTTGACCACTGAGTTGCAGCTTCAAATGGCCACCCGTGTGAAATGGGCCGAGGCCTATACGCTAATTCTTGGATCATTACCGTCTTTGTATGATTCATGACAATTCAAGCATACAATTCTCAAGAACTTTTTGGTACTTGTGCTGAATACATTAATGACTACCCGCTCACCACACCCGAAGTGAAGAGCTCACGGCTCTAAATAAATGTCGAGCTTCATCTTGGTAGCCCTGTTAGTGAACGGCCCTTATAGGTCCACTTCCGATGCACCCATGTTTTAATCATAGCTGTGCCCATGCCCACGCCTCGTCTCAAGCTGCTAGTTTGCTAACGTTAGTGTTCTGCTTAGTTATATCGCCTGCCAAAACAGGACGTTAATAGCAGCTTGGCAACTTGGCACTCAGCAGCTGCCGCGCTGGGAAAATTACCTATGGCTTGTCAGAACGATCTCTTTGGCATGTTTGCCTCTGATATGCATTACGGCGGGGGTCCTCGAATTGTCGCAAACACTGCAAGTCATCCAATTGGGCCAATCCACACCTAACCGATACAATGGCAATCGAAGGGGCTAAGAGGCTAGCCTAGCTCATGAAAGCTATCCCATATTTCACTCTCCCTCTGTTGTTCAGTCCATCAATGACTAGTAGCTAGCTATGGCACGTGCCCAGGCACATTTGGAGCGCCAAGGTCAAGTTTTTGAACTTGACCTCTTTCAATGTGTGTCGCGAATTAATTTTCAACAGGCGCAAGCCAAATAATATTATCTAGGCATATCCCTCGAAGTGAACGCTCAATCTCTTGCGAATATGAAGATTCTCTGCCTGCATGGCGCATACGGAAGCGCAAAGGTACGAACAACCAACGAAGCGGCTCGCAATCTTGGGGCATCACGACTCTAATGATCGTTGCTCGTGACAGGCTTTCCGAACACAACTGGACCCCTTTGTCTCCAAGATTGAAAAGGCTGGCGATGTTAGCTTCAAATTTGTCGACGGTCAATTTCCAGTCAATCCTCCCGAAGGATTCGGGGACTATTTCGGTCCGCCGCCCTACTATCGCAACATCGACTTTGACGGTGTTGACGGGCTTGCCAGGCTAGTCAACACCTTGCGCGCCAATACGGAGGGAGAATCATATGAAGATACTCTGAGGTCTCTTCTGAAAGGTGACGGCGCCATACCTGGGCAGGAAACCATTGGCAAGACATTTGACCGCATCACGCAGTATCTCGACGAAGATGCAGAAATCGATGTAAGTGGTGTCCTGCGAGAATCAGGGTCACACATGTTTGTGGTAGAATCTCTAATGTTGTATCTCCTGTAGGGCATTCTCGGATACTCAGAAGGAGCCACCGCGGCGGCTTCGTACATCTTCCACGAAGCCCAACAAGAGGAAGAACATGGTACGCCGCGCAGGATCAAGGTATGCCCCCCACTCAAAGGCAGCAGCACCGCGGTTCAGCATTAGAACATGTCTACTAGACATGTTTCCATACAGAAGCTAACGCCAAGTTCTCATCAAGTATGGAATATTTTTTGCCGGTTGGCCGCCTAGCAAAGTCGAAGATGGCAAAGTCAAGGCCGTCTTGGCTGACGAATGTGAAGACATGATTGATGTGCCGACCTGTCACATTGTCGGCAGCTTGGACCCCTACCTATACGGCGCCATGTCTCTCTATGGTGTTTGCAATGAAGATAATGCTACACTGTTTGATCACGGAAAGGGCCACACAGTTCCCCGTGACAATACGACTATTGAGGAGCTGGTTGCGTCAATTCGCAAGACAATAGCAGACGCAGGTTTGTAATTAGGTATCGAGGAGGAGGTAGTCGGTTGGCGGATGAACCAGCTCTGGCATAGAGCGCTAGAGCCTCTGTTTAATACTTTTCGACTTATATGTCAACTAATGCTAACTAATACTAAACCAACCTTGTCCCCCTTGCATAAGCGGCCCGTGACAGCGGGAAAAAACGATCCAGGCGATTTGGATTTGAAAGATGGCAGCGTCCTGAGCGCGGGAATCTTTTTGGGGAGGATACTTTAGTATTTCGTTTCACGTGCTATGTATGGCTAATCCCCGCCATGTCCCATTGACCGACTCATTAGGCAAAGGGCGTGAAAGTAAAGATTTGTGTGCTCTGATAACTAACAAAAAGCCAATTCACTAGACGTGGAACTTTTTGCGCATCCTCATTATTTGCTTGTGTAGGAAAGGTTGGTTGTTCATTGTGGCGAAGACGGACTCTGTTAGCACAATAGCTAGCGGGTGCAAGGGCCACCGATCAGACACGGCTAGCGAAACTCCAAAAGCCTTATTTAGTTAGGCGTAACTAGAGAAAAGAGCTGCGGAAACGATTTTTTCCGGCCTCTCAACTTCACTGTCGGCAGTGAGTGCTCTCTCGTGTTGGCAGCAACGCCCGCTGGCCCCGAAAAAAGTAGACGGCGGCTTTCACGACAGCACAGGAATGGAGCACGGGAGATGTAAATAGTCTGGATCTACTGTCTGCAGTTCTTTACGTTCTCAATGTACGTGGCAATTCGCGTCTGGCTCATGATTGGGCAGCGCGCAAATCACTTAGGATGAAAGACCAGCCAAGCTCGCTGGCAAAGACAAGACGGTAATATTGACAAGGGGGGGGGGGGCCTGAAATCTGTGCAATGACGGCATTCGAGGGGAAAGAAAAAGAAAATTACAGATAAAGGCGCAATGGCTTTTTCTAGCCATCGTGTCATCGAGTCAGGAATTAAATAATTGCTTCTGTGCTCATGTTTCGAATGCAGTCCAGGGATGATGGTTCGAGCCGACCGGGTACCTGAGTGACATTCATAACTTCATAGTCACACACCCCCTCCTTCAAGCTCAAGCCCGCTCTCCCCCTGTCTAGTTCTCCCTCTGCCTTTCCCCCCCCCCCTCTCACAGGCCGCGCTATCTGCATCGGAGCAAAAGCGCGTTGAGTGCATGAACATGGTTTGTTCCAGGTAGCCCGCGTTGTCCCCCCCCCCTCCCCTCCCGATGACATGGCGCCTGCAAGTGCTTCCTTCGTGGCGGGATGGTCTCCGCCTTCTGTGCCTGATCACCGACCCATCAGCGGCTCAGGAGTTCGGCGCCACAAGTCCACAAGTCCACAAGTTCCCTACAAACTGCTACGTTGGCCATGAAGCTTGTTCAGAGAGTGTGTTGCCACTGATGAGTTGCACATGCTGAGGACCTTGTTCCTCGGCAGTTGTACAAAGCAGTACATCTGTAATCTGTACATCTGTACCATTACGAGTAACAACTCATAATGGATGTAACCTGAGTCTGACAGGTGTTAAATAACCTCTGCGGCTATCACTGCCCGGCTGAGCCGAAAGCAGTTGTCGCAAGCGGTTGTCGCAGGCAGTTGCCGCAAGCAATTACAGCTGATCTTTTTTCCGCTAGCTAATCTGTATAAGGGGGTCGACTAGACATACCCACTGCTGGCCCGTAATCAATATTATTGTAAATGCAGCTGCACTATTTGCTTCTTTCTGTCTATCATTGCTCCTTCTTCTCCGTACAAGCGCCCGCCTTCTAGACAGCTTTGAAACCTCTTTGCTTTTCCCCATCCTTCCAATTTCTCCAGCTTTTCCTGGGCTTGTGCTGCTATAATTAGTAGCTGCGAGGCATCGGCATCGGCATCGGCCTCGGCCAAGTAAGCAAACAATGGCAGCACCCGCCGTCGGCCCGCGGATCTTGTTTGCTGCCAATGTCGAGCGTGGGCAGTACGGAGTCTTCTTGGCAACTGCAGACGCTCTTTTGCGCTCCAACGCCGGCGTGGAACTGCATTTCGCCTCGTTTCCGTCTCTGGGTAAGCAAGTGCGCGCAATCTCGGACGAGGCTATCCGCACGAATGGGGCAGCCAAACCCATAACATTCCACGCCCTGCGAGGTCAGACACATGCAGAAGCGGTCCTGGCCAGAAACACTGAGAAGTATGGCGAGGGTAGTTCGGTGCCTCCTCTGGCGTTTTCGCAACCTCTCAACGCCTCGACCACCATGACGACAACGCGGGATTTGTGCACGTATTTGCTTGGCTGGGACGGGCCCGGATTCATGCATGTCTACGACTCTTTCAGCGATATCATCAAAGCAGTCACGCCGGATCTCATCGTCGTAGACGTATTGCTGTCTCCCGGAATCTCTGCTGCCTGGAATTCTGGGATAAAATTCTCCTATCTCAGCCCCAACTCCATCAAAGACTTTGCAGCCAGTTACCAACCACTCGCCATGTTGTGGAATTGGCCAGCGTAAGTCCTGTTCCTCTTTTTAATCACGACAATCGAGTCCTTCGAATATTAACGGAACTTAGCCTCATGAGTGGATATAGCTACCCAGTTCCTTGGTATCAAAAGCCGTTAAACATGTTTCACTACCTACACATGGTCTATCAAATTCTTAGAGAGCCCGGCTTGGCAAAAACGAAACGCCATGTGGAAGAGAAGACAGGTAAACCCATGAGATCTTTGATAAACACGGGAAATAGCCTGCCAGACTATGCCAGAATTTTCGTCGGCACTCTGCCCGAGCTGGACTTCCCTCTAAAGAGCCATCCGCGGATCGTGCCATGTGGCCCCATTATCAGCGAGCCATCGCCAATTTCAGAGTCGGATCCCGAACTCGCCAACTGGCTCACCAATGGGCCTACTATTTACGTCAACTTGGGCTCTCTGTTCAAACTCAAACAAGATCGCGCCGTGGAGCTCGCAAAAGGCCTCAATATGGCAATTGATCAGTTGGAGCGCAAGACTCCGGATGGCCCGTACATGCAAGTCCTGTGGAAGCTCAAAAAAGACGGCCATTATGATGCGACAGGTCCAAAGTCCAGGATTCGGGCTGCTTTCGACGACAAGATGGATAGCGACCGTGTTCGCATTGTTGACTGGCTCGACTCTCCTCCCCTCGCAGTCTTGCAAGGCGGCAACATTGCCTGTTCCGTTCATCACGGAGGTGCCAGTTCGTACAACGAAGCGATTTTGTAAGTCATCTTCATTGCCTTGTCAATGGAATCTACTTCTAACTTGTTCTTTGTCTTGTCAGGGCTGGCGTACCGCATGTGGTCCTTCCGTTTTGGACAGACTGCTACGAATATGCCAACAGGGTCGAGTTTCTAGGCATCGGCCGCAGGGGCGCTCGGAAGCATCAGCCAGTTTTTGAAGCTACAGAACTCTCGGAAACTGTGGTAGAGGTAATAAATGGGAAGCAATCCCAGACTATGAAACAAAAATCACTAGAGCTCGCGCGCTTGTGCAAGCAGAATGGAAGTGGTCCCGAGATTGCCGCACAGGGTATCGTGAAACTCGCCACGGAGAGAGCTGCGGTGGCGGCCAAGGCGGCGCCGCAATGAGCGCTTTCTTGGAGTGATTCTTTTTTTTTTTTCAACATTCGATTTACAAACTTTCTTCTACTATACTAGTATATATCACTTTCAAGCGCGAGCTTCAGGCCGCTAGATTTAGATGACATACTGGCCCCAAGCCATGAATATACACACCCAGACTCTACACTCTTTCATACTTGGCACGGCAGCAGGGAATTTTTTTCGAAATTTCATCAGCATGTCAATTAGAAGAACTGGTATCACAGCAAAGAAACTCATTTCCTCGAAACAAACTAGCAGCTACTGTCCAACTACGTATGGCTCAGGTTTCTTGAAAATGAGGCCTGGCTTACGCTCTGCCAAATCGAGCACCATTTCAGCAAAGTAGCTATTGGCCCAGGCGAACCACGGGCGAGTGTAGTCGCTCGCGTTATAAATGTGGATGCTCTCGTGAATGAGGCCAAGGCCGGATGTATTTTCCATGATGAGTGCCAAACGCTCACCGATCTCACCGTCGTCGTCTGTGCCAAAAATTGCCGATACTTGCGACATGGGCCACGGGTAGGTGGCGTTGACGTGAGGACCTCTGCAGCGAGGTAAAGAAAAGATTTAGCAAAACATGACCCAGACTGCTGTTTGTGATGGTGAGTGCTGGCAACTTACCCAACACCTTTGAACCTTTTACCCTCTGCGTAGTACGGATTCATACGCGACAGCATCGCATCCTTGGTCTTGATATAAGTTGCATCATTGCGGGGCAAGAAACCGAGATACGGGAGCGATAGCAAGCTGGGGACATTGGCGTCATCCATCATGTACATGCCGCCATATCCGTTGGTCTCATATGCGAAAATGCCGTTGCTGGTGCGAGTATTGTCCCAGATGGCCTTTTTGATGATGCCAGAGAAGCGTCGCGCCTGAGACGCCATCTTCTTCTCAGCGCCAATCTTGTCCAGCGCGTCCGCCACGAGAGCGAGCTCCACCGACATCATGGCATTGTCCGATGTGATGTAGTTGAATACGCAGAGGTCATCCGATGGGCGGTGGCTTGATCCGACTAGACCGTTGGCAAGTTTTGGCTCGCCATTGCCTCCGTTGGTCACGGGCGGTGACAAGGAGCCTGAAGTGCCAGTCCAGTTGTAGTAGCTGACAAACTGCCAGTCATCCGACCAAGAGCTTTGAGACTGGTCACGGAGTAGCCGCAGAATCATCTGCATTGCTTTCCTCCCTGTAGCAGAACATTAGTCCAAAAAAAAAGCTATATTCAGGGCAATTCTTGTCGACTTGCAATTCTCATTCACAAAGGACGAGTCCTGCGTATTTTCATAGTAGGAGCGACTAATCTTGAGAAAGCCTGCGAGAGAATCTAATTCATACTGCAGCAACGTCAGTAATGGATTCACCCAATGAAAACAATTCAACCTACTTTGCACTCAAAGACTGTTTGGTTGTCAACTGGGCTGAAACGATGGTCAGTAATGTCAAGTTGAGTGGCCCCAGAGTCTTGCAAGCGTACGGGTTGATCCGAACATTGTCAGCATAATCCTAATAATCACATTTAGCTTGGTGTAAGAAGGTGAAATGTCGAGTCTCCAGTTTACATACGTTGTGACTCGGTGGTAGGCCACTTTCGGGCGGAGGCTGGAAGGCACCTGTGGAGTGTCTATTAGTGATTGCACAGTTATTAACCGAGTCAATTGTCTCCTCATACCGCAATATGGAAACTGATAAATGTATCGCGCTTCCGTGTTGATTACCGCTTTGACAAGGTTCTTCAAACTCTCATCATGTGGCAGTAGTTTGTACAGGTGAGCGAACTGGTTGCCAGTATCTCGCAGCCATTGCGCACTGCAGAAAGATTAGTACTCGGCATTGATTACCCATCGCATTTCGTTTGTACGTGATATCCTGCTCCCAAGCAGAGTTGTTAGCTGCGCTTGCTGTAGCACCCCCAATATGGAAGTCTGGAATCACGTACACCAGTAATAATAAATGCCAGGTTCGCGCTCGGGTCAAAATATTTGACAGTAGTGTCGAGAGTGGAAGGGAATACATTTTCGAATAGGCGCGCCAGGTCTGGGTTCTTGAGACGCGCTTTCATATCCTCAATGACTTTCTGTAATGTACAATAAAGTTAGACGCTAAAGAGTGTCATTTCATAATTCGCCTGGCATCTCACAACATCCCTACCTCGACAGCTGGGCTCTTGAAAGTGCGGCACTCCTCACTTGGTCTCATGTAAGGAAGTTTGAGGGGTCCATCCGAGTATGGTGCGTGCGGCTGCTGCGCATACGTGTTGTAATCGGGGCATCCAGCGGCAGTGCGCCTCTGGGCCTGAAGATCCTGCCGGGCTGATGAGGCGCTCACCGTGGCGTTGGCGAGGCTTGCAAAGAGGCCTAGCGCAAGGCACGCGACGCGTCGCGGAGACGACACAGCCATGACTAAGGAGTGAGTGAGGTCGAAAGCGCAGTATTGAATTGGATCAAATTCGCGCCAGTGAAGGCGATTACAGCGATTCGATTCAAACTGATCCTCCAGTGAGCAAGGTGGCAAGGGCAAGATATAATATTCAAGAGACTAGCTGATTGCTGAGGTCATGTTGTTTTCGTCTCGCTTATTTCCCCGCAAATCGCGGTAACACAAGACGTGGGGAAGCGGGGAAGTTGCCATTATGCACGATGACGACTATGTATTAATACTGAGTACTGGTATGGCATTAAAATTACTGCCAACTGCATGGTGAATATCGTCACCTAAAGAATCACAAACGTGTGCGAATCGTAAATTCTGGGTGAAGCAAGTTGTAAATCTAGTTGGCAATGTTGTTGATGAATCAACGGTGCCGCTCCAGCCTCCACTCACACCTGGTCTTTGTGAGGGGAGCTTGGGACCTGTTCATCAGCCCTGCGTCTTATTGTTCACAACAGATATACCAAGATAGTTACCAGTACCGTCACATGGCCGCCCATTTAAATTTTCTACCTTGACCCCCATCTCCCGACGGCCGCTGCTAGACTTTGTCACCATCACAGTGGAAAGGGTGTCCCGATATCAACTACCCGGCATGTAAAAAATTGTCATCAAGGTGTGGGTTTGATAAAACGTGGCCTGGTGATCAAATGACAAAACACAAGGATCTGAATGAGATGGATTTTATTTAAAGCTGGTTGGCATTTTCCGTTGGGCCACGAGTCAGCTTCGTGGCCGCAATTGACATGATAATCAGACCATGACCGTGCACTCACGAGGACAAAGCGCCTCGCTGGAACCGAAGAACTCTATCCGTACCTACCCCTTAAATCTTACCGTTTGAACTTTAGCAGATTTTCTTTTTTTATATATATTTAGTTTTATATTTAGAACACCTGTACTCCGTAGCGTGGACCCTGAATTCATGGTTGTAGATTTGAGGCCAATTAGGAGGACATGGGCCTAGGTACTGACAGCCGTGGCATAAGACATACCAGACTGAGGCGCAAAGCTAGAAAGCCAACATCCTACTACCCCAATTCGTTCCCAAAACATCAGAAACCTCTTCTTCAATCAAGGGAAAGGCTACATACGAGCAATGAAAAGTGTGCTGTGGCGTTTTATTTTGCAGAGCCAACTTTCTCCAGCCAAAAGGCGTCCAAGTATAGATACTATATTTCGTGAGCGCGCTTCCGCATCGAAATGACTTGTTCAAACATATTACTAGCCACTAAAACCGACGCTGGACAGTCGAAGCTATTAGCGACGAAAAGCTCAATTGCCTTCTGTTCATATTCTTGTAAGTAATTGCGCTCGTCAATGGGCTCCAACACTAGGTATAAGACCGCAAAGACAACCGCGTAGTGAACTGGAAGCAAGACTATTGCTCAATCAGGAAAAGATTATGCCACTCTTGCCATTCTTGCCCGAGTAGTCAAGGTGACTGCTTCTCAGGTGGCCAGAAGACTACCGATGGATTCCATCCTTGATTCTAGGTTAATCGTTAATCTGGGCTTTCTCGCCATGATTCTGGGTCAGCGACTCAGGACACCTAGGTCCACGGATTAAGGCCGCGCCAAAACGGTCGGCCGATCCGATCGGCCGGACAAAGCCCCTCCGATTTGTCTCCCACCCTCCATCAAGACGGAAGTTTTCTGCGCTTCGAGTGGATTTTGGGACGTACAAGTCTTCAGAGTAGGGACCGAACTAATACAAGGCCTCGCCCTCAGCGGTGGAATTTTTCTTTTTTTTTAAAAAAAAAAATCTACCTGTTATGCTAGCCAGGGCTGCTGCTGCGGCACGGCCCATACGGCTGCGATCGGGCGCGCCCGCACTGTAGCCGATGCAGCAAAAGCCGAGTCTCAACATCATCAAGATGCTTAGTCTCATGGTTATTGCGAAGCAGGTATACGCCATGTCGTGCCACCAGGCCGACACCTGCTGGCAGCTGACGGGCATGATTGCGCGGCTGGCCACAAGCATGAGACTGCATACGGACGTGCCCGTGAGCGACCAGCCCACGCCATACGAGGCCAAGATGAAGCGCCGGGTGTGGACACTAGCCGTCTAGATGGAGATGAAGCAGTCGCTCGTGTGCGGCATGCCGCTCCTCCTGCGGTCGTCGGATATGGCCGCGCTGCTCCGAAAAGAGGCCTATATTCGACGGCAATGCCGGTACCTCGTCCTCCTCCTCGTCCTCCTCCTCATCGGCAGAACAACCTCGGCGCGCAGCTCCACCCCAGTCTCCTCGAGGAGACGTTTTCCAGCGCCGGCAAGCTCATCGCCAAGGCCATTGAGCTGGCCACGTGCGTGCAAGACCCGGCCACCTACGCCGAGGTGGTCGAGCTCGACGCCGCGCTGCTGCAGCAGCTCAAGCGGCCCGAGACGGGCCTCCACTGGCCCATCGACCTGGCAACGCGCATGGTGGACATTTTCTGCCGGCAGACCATCATGGCGCTGCACGCCCACTTCGCGCTGCAGGACCAGTCGTCGGCGCGGTACCCCGTCTCGTACCTGGCGTCGCTCGAGAGCGCCCTGTCCATCCTGTCGCGGCAGTGAGGGGCAGCCGGCCGCGCCGAGCTCCTGGCTCGTCGGCCCTCTTCCGCCACGAGTTCTGCAGGGCTGCCATGATGGTCTGCTTCCACCTCGTGCGCGGCCACGACGACATGATGAGCGTGCCCGACGGCTCCGGCCAGCCGCAGGAGATTATGCTCGACGCGCTGCAGCCGTGTCGGGATGTGTGGAGCATGGAGAGGAACAATCCAGTGTGCAATGCGAATGCGTTCAACATTGTCAACAGACTGGTGACTTGGATAAGAGAGTCGCGCGAGAACTAGACGACGGACCGCCGTCATGACTTAAAAAAAAAAAGAAAAAAAAAAGTAAGAAAAGAAAAGGCACAGAAATTATCAATATTCTCCACCATGTTGAAAGTCTCTCCTCTTTTCTTCTTCTACCAAGACTATCGATGAGTTATCCATCACTTTCGCTCTCATCAGACTCCAGCAGTGCGACCAATGACTGGGATTCTGACCAGTGACTATGCTTTTTTTCTGTCATGACATGTTATTTTCGGGCGAATTATCAAAGAGAAGAGCTTCATGTTCCCGTGCGACCCCGCCGTCGCTATTCATGGAATAGTCACGATATTCGGACAAAAGGACTTTCTCTTTCAAACTCTCTCGACCAAGGATAATCAATGACCTCAACGGGTCTTGACCGCCACCGCCCGCCCAGAGCAGCCATCTCAGCCTCAAGATCTTGTCAAACGTCAAACAGGCACCCCAGACAAAAGATGGTGTAAAGAAAAAAAAAAAAAAAAAACCGACGTCGCTTTGGGTCTAGGCATAACCTCGAGGCGTCTTGGCCATTCTTCTCAACAAAACTTTACCGCACCAACGGAAAAAACAGCCAAGCATCTACTAACCAAACCAGGGCTCCATACAATTTATTTTACAACCTCTTGACTATGTCCTTATTTAGTGGATCACTTCTAGTACAGTGCGGTTAAACTTGTGGCACCCAATGACAGGATCAATAAAGTTGTTCGATAGTCTTTCCCCCCCGCCACTAGTTAGTTAACTAGTTGTCTGTCTACTTCTACCCCTCCTTTCTACCCCAGATTCCAGATGGGCCCATCTTGTCTGCACCGTCTTTCTTTTTACAACTCTTCATGGTTTGTGCGTTGCCAATGTTGGAGAATAACAAACGTTCCAAATAACGCCACAAGAAGCGCACCAGCAAGCTTCTCCATCAGGTTTCTCCATCAGGTCGACGAGGGCGTTGCTGAAGCCGCCCACAACTCCGGCCAAAAGGAAGTAAAGCCACAATTTGATCCATTGGCCAAGTTGGTCTTCACTTCTATTCTACAACCGACGACAGACATGACGCAACGCAATCTGCCGGTCTCTTTTGCCGTCAGTATGGACCCGTTCCTGCAGCTTGCGGATGGAATAGGTGGGCGTCGCAAAATAGCTCGAGAATACTGCCAAGGGTGGTTGTGACTTTGTTGCTTGCGGCTGATGCCGGCCTGCGACATGGCTTACAGACATGCAGTGTTATGGTGCTACAAATCTGCTCATGCATGGCGATTGCAGCCAGCATTTTCTGAAAACTTTTGATACTAGAGTCTCACAAAATATGCGCCATTTACCTAATGCGCGCTCTCTTCCCGCTCTCCGTTCTTCACACATGCATTCAATTACTCGAGGTATGGCACATCGTCTCAAAAAGGCACAACCACATCTTTCGAGACTGTCTCTGGTGGCTTGCCTCGACATGGGTTACGAGATCTTGGCGCCTTCACCACGCCACCACCACCACCACCCCGCACCAGGATCTTCAGGTCTAGGCTCGTGTTAGCTGAGCCTCTGCCAATTGAGACTAGATACTGTGCTGCCAGACTTGTAGTAGCATTGATTCGTCAAATGTCTTTTTTTTTTTTTTTTTTTTTTTTTTTGCTTACTAGCAGTGCCAAGTTTTGACACCCAATACTCCCAAGTATAAGTAGGTAGTTCAGACACCCTTGCGCTCTGAAGCTTTGCATTTGCTTCTTCGTCGACTTTTCTTACTCGTACATTGTACCGAGCATTGAAAATCCTCTCCACATCTCGAGGACAATAATCCCCGATATATAATCATGGCTAAAGAGCAAGTTGCACACGTGGAAATCGCCTCTTCGGTAGACGACAGCACCGCTGTCAAGGAACTCAGCGATGAGGACAATCAAGTCGGCTTCTCCAAGCCAGAAACGAGCAGGCTCTTGCGCAAGCTCGATCGCACACTCTTGCCCTTTCTCTCACTTCTTTACCTCTTATCATTCCTCGACCGAGCAAACATTGGAAACGCAAAGCTCGCTGGCCTGGAACAGGACCTCAACATGACGGGCTACGACTACAGCGCAAGTCCACCATACGGCCCAGGCCCTCCAGGCCATTCTCTCCGTCGCCTTTCTTTACTAACCGCTCCGTCGTCCAGATCGCCGTCGCCATCTTCTTTCCCTTTTACGTCATTGCCGAGATCCCCTCCAACATGGCCATGAAGCGCTTTCGGCCCTCCATTTGGATCCCCAGCATCATGGTCGTCTGGGGCTTCATGACCATCATGCTCGGCGTCGTCCAGTCCTTTGGCGGGCTGCTCGCCGTCCGCAGCCTGCTCGGGCTGGCCGAGGGCGGCCTCTTCCCTGGCATCACCTACTACATCACCATGTGGTACCGCCGCCACGAATGCGGCCTGCGCATGGCCATCTTCTTCTCCGCCGCCACCGCGGCCGGCGCCTTTGGCGGACTGCTGGCGCGCGGCATCATGGAGATGCAAGGTGTCGGCGGCCTCAGCGGTTGGAACTGGATATTCATTCTCGAAGGCCTGGTGACGTTTCTTGTTGGTAAGAATACGCTCCATTGTTCAAAGGCTTTTCGTCTCCTTCATGTTTCCCATCGTATTCTGATTTTGGCCCAGCTCTTATCGCGTATCGCGTCATGCACGACTATCCCGAGTCGGCCGAGTTTCTCTCCTCGGAGCAAAAGAAAGAGGTTGTTAGACGCCTCAAGCAAGATCGCTCGGCTCTCTCCAACGAATTCAAGCTCTCTTTCGCCAAAGATGCCTTGAAAGACTGGAAAATTTGGGTACACATGTTCATCACCATTGGCATTTACATCCCTCTGTATTCCGTCTCCGTGTTTCTCCCCACTATTGTCAAGGGTCTGGGCTATACAAACGAAGTTGCGCAGCTCATGTCTGTGCCTCCATATGCTGTCGCCTGTCTCTTCACCGTCGGCGGAGGTCTCCTTGCCGATCGCCACGGCCAACGAGGCATCTACATGATAGGCTTCAATATTGTTGCGTAAGTCAACAGGGCCATGATTGATTAAAAGGGTTGCTAACACGGCGGTTCATGTAGGATTCTGGGGTTCGCGCTATTGGCCAGCGTTGAACACCATGGCGTCAAGTACCTGGCGTGTTTCCTCGTGACGGTGGGCGTGTACCCCAACGTGCCGCAGGGCGTGGCCTGGAACGGTAACAATATTGGCGGATCACTCAAGCGAGCCGTGGGAATTGCCATGCATGTGGGCTTTGTAAGAATCTTGACTCTGCCTAGCTTCCTCTATTGGACTAAACGCATGCTAATCATTTACCGCAATAGGGCAATCTGGGAGGTGCGGTGTCGGGGTTCGTGTTTCGGCAGGCTGACGCCCCACGGTATCTATCAGGGCATTTGGCGTTAGTCGGGACATTGTCTATGAGTTTAGTGCTCTGTGTCTTTATGACCATCTATCTCCGGCGGGAGAACGCCCGAAGGGACGCCCAGCACAAGCCACTGGCTGTATACACGAATGAGGAGAAGCTGAGAGAGAGCGAGTTGGGCGACAACGCCACTTTCTTCCGCTACACAGTGTAAAGACTTACTGAATATACACAGAAAGACAATCTGGGGCATGATTGGTACTCGACACCAAAGATGCCCGGTTTTAATAGAAATGGGTCTTGATCGCTTGCACGCGGGCTGCAACGAGTACGTGATTACGGCCATGTTCGTACGGGCATGGCCTTTTTCGTCGTAGACAAATCGTAAATATTCATCGCAAACGCACGGGCTTCTTGAATCGTGTTCAACAGTCTTGTGTCTTTTTCGATCGTTTCTTAGAGTACGTAGAGCGCGACGGCAGCACCCGCGGCCGACACAGCTCCGAGCACATTGTACCTGGCTGCGATGGCCGCAGAGCTTTTCGAGTCTTTGCCTGATTTCTTGTCATCTCCCGACTCTGTCGTATTTTTTCCTGCAAAATTTTGATAAAGTCTTAGTGTTTTGTCCTACGCAAAATCATCCTTTCCTGTTTAGTCCATGTTTGTGCATGCATATATGTAGGTGCGTATATATATATATATATGTATTTGGGAGACCCGTCCCGTGCGTATGTGCGTATGTGTGTATGTGCGTATGAGAAAACAATGCAACAAACGAAAATGGATTCATGTCATGTCGGAAAGAAATCTGCAAGTTGGTTTAAGACGTGCCTGAGCAGCCGACAAAGTTGTTGCCGCTGGCGCCGCGGTGGGTAATGGCACCAGCCTGGGCGCACTGGGCGTTGATGACGACACGGTCGGCACCGGGGGAGCCTGCGACACGTTAGAACTGTGGTCCGAACCGCCATGGGCCGCGTTATTAGGGAGAGGGAGACAAACCGCCAGTGTAGACACCACCAGACTTGATAGGGAACTCGTAGTAGGGGCCGCTGACGGGGAAGCTGAAGCCCTCGTAGTTGTTGTACCGATGAGGATAGGTGGAACCGCCAGCAGTGGTGCCGCTGTTGACGTAGTTGCAAGCTGCTTGAGATGCGGCGCTGACCTGGCTCGCAGAGTAGTTGACTGTGCCGCAGGTGGTGGCGGCACGGCTGACGAGCTCGGCGGGAGCCGCGCTGGCGACAGCGACGAGGGAGAGGCAGAGCGCGGTGAACTGCATACTGAAGGCGGCGATGGAACAAAAAGAGAGGATGGGCAATGCTCAATGAGCCATGGACGAGACTGGAATTGGAAGGGGAGATGCAGATGTTTAAGTAGGCCGGCAACCGTCTCCTCTGTGCTCAACCATGTTGGGCAGCATGATTGGCTTTAGCTTGAACTTAGTCAGACAGACCGACAAGCTTTCTGTGCTACGGGAATGTAATTACTCGCACGGGGCGGCCGCTGTGGGGAAACCTGTTTACAGTACGGATTACCGAGTACCTATTAGCTGAGTGTTTATCCGTAGGTAGTACTCCGTAGGTAGGTAGCTTGCTACGGGCAAATAGAATTTGTATTTATTTAGTAAATTTACCCCTCTAGGTATTAACTTGGGCATTGGCAGGGTGGCAGAAGTCGCCCATCTCTCCACGCTGCCATACCAGCACATGCGAGTATTGTCTTCATCGAATACGAAACAAGCAGTCACACGAATGACGAACCTGGATCAATTTCAGGTCAGCCGGCTGCTTTCGTACGAAGCCGAGACATTTGGCTGTCCTGAAGAACAAGCGAAGCAATACCTACTTGGGGTACGGATTACCGAGTTGAGTTACTGGCCAATCCCAGGTACCTGACAGGGGACGGGCGTCTCCGAAAACTCTCGTCGAGCCCGTGTGGTGCGCGACTCCGGGCCGTCATATCTGAAAAGGAACTTTTAAACATGAACATGTCGGCGCAACACGTCGATTTCGGCAGGTCGTGGTGCAGCATCGACATATAAGTGGTGGGATGCAGGTCGAGGTCCAACCCCGTGCTTGCGCAGATCGGCACTGATAAGTTGATAACCAAGCTTTTTCTCCTTGGAGGGTCTTTCTGGGTCCACCGAGTTTTAACTAGGTAGTTACCACCTGCTCAGCTGGGTCGATTATCGTTTGTCCCCAGCATATCAGCATGCAGGGCGCGCGCGCAGTCTATTTGTTCTGCGGGGACCGAAAAGCTTGCCGAGTAACTCTGACGCACGACTTTCGACTTTTATTCATCTTTCTCGACTAAATAATAACGACCCATCAACAACAGCAGGCTATGCCCACGAGGCAGGTCGCTGCACACCAGCAGCGAGTCCCGCTGCCTCAATCAGCTACCGAGGGCCCAGCCAGGACGGGCCTCCACTGGCGATGGATGGCCAGGATGGGGACCTTGCTGACTGGCGCCGAAAATGCCCGAACCTATTTCAGCTGTCTCTTCTTAAATACTTGGCCGCTTCCCGTTGGAAAACCTCTGATCCGGATCTACCAAACAAACTGCCGAGTCTCCCGTTTGTCTCAGTGTTGACAGCGACGCTTACTGTGGCTTACTTTAGTGGCCGATCCATCTGCCATCCGACACGCCCCGTTGCCCAGTTCAGCCCTCATGACCGAGCCATTTGTACAGAAAGCGCACTGTGCTGCAGACCTTGGAAATCGTGCGCTTCACTTCCTGAGACAACAGCTTTTTCTATATCGCGTGAACGGAGTACTCCGTACATTGTCGCATTCTAATCTCGCATACACAATTTCTCCTCGAACCCCTCCTCCTTTCCCCGCCCTGTGCTTATCCCGTCCACCTGTGCATGGATGGTGGGGCAGGCCCCATGATGACCAGCAGCTGCAAATCGAGCCTATTCCAAATTCTCATTTCGAGATACTAAATAGTTACTTGAAAGCGCAAAATTCAACTGCACATTACAAAATCCAACATCAGTCTATGCTATAAACAATATGTGTTTTGAGTGCTTGCACATGGAAGCATCAGGCTGGTATATCCAAGGTATCTCAACATCTGTGGTAACATTCAAGGCATTCTGAAACACTGCGACTGTTTGAGCTCGACATATCCTCATTTGTCGGCAATGGCTTGTAAAAGCATTCCGTCAGTCTAGTATTGCGTGTGCGACGAGCAAAAGCGGCCATTCGCGTCCGTCCCGAGGCTTGTATGGTGGTTGATGGGTGGGTGGCCCCTGTGTAAAAGTAAATCGTTGAGCGTACGCGGACCTGTTCCGTCTCGACGTCATTCGTCTTCAGTCATGCTTTGCACTCATCTTTCGACGCTCAAAGCTAAAATTCCACACCTCTGCGAGTCGGTTTCCCTCAGAAGACTGCTTCAAGCCTACGTGCTGCATGACACTGGGCTCCAGTGCCCATTTAGCCAGTTTATTTTGGTCAGCATGGCCCTCGAGCATCATGTCACCCGGAAAGTCGAATGGAGGGTCCCGAAGCAGCGAGAGGAAGGACGGCAAATGTCGCTTGGGAATCACCAGCCCTTGGGCGCAGCAGCCGTATCGCGGCATCTCGCGGATGCCAGACTGCGGTAAAGGGTTCAGTCGTTTCATGGATATACGTCCGCTGAGGAATACAAGGGCAATGACTGCCGGCAGCCATAGCCCAATGATTAACGCGGATAACTGGTTGAACTTTTGCAAGTGTCGTTGCGACTGAGCCGACTTTGCTGCGGGTTCCTCCTTGCTCATGAGAGGCGAGTAGCCGGATGGTGCGGTATAGCGTCGGCGTTGTCGTCGGCGAAGAACAATGAAGGCCAGGATGAATGCGGTGTAGACTAGGAAAATCACTTGGGCGTAGGTAGCCCATTCCTCGGCGTTCCAGCCCATAAATATCTCCGAGTAGAATAGGCGAAGGTATACCCAGTCCTTGTGGGACTGTTTCGCCTTGAGCTCGAGGCGCGCGACACCCTCGAGAAACTTGCGGTACCAGTCCGGGGAAGCAATGACATCGTCCTCGATAAAGGCAAAATATGGCGCGCCGCGACTTTGGCACGTCTCGACCAAGATGGAGTGATCGAGGCGCATATTCTCGACACGACCATTGCCGCGCGGCTGGCCATCCTGACGAATGTTGAAGGGTATGGTGCGGTAGCCCGGCAGTTCCGAGTGGTCCTTGCCGGCCTGTTCGTAGACGAGCACCTCGTCGACCACGTCGGTGAGCCAGGGGTGGCCGTAGGCAAAGTGGGAAGCGGGCTTCTTGTCGGCGAGAAGCACGACAATGTGGATCGAGGAGCGCTCGGCGGGGGTGAGGCTGTCGACGAGGCCGCCGACGGTGCGGGACAGGAAGCCCTCTGAGGTGCGGTTGATGCTGGGGATGCCGATGCAGAGAATCTCGTCGTGGTGGTCGGGCGGGCGGGCAGCGGCGACGCGGGTGGCGTTGGCGAGAAAGGCGTCAACCTCGAGGCCGCGCAGGGCCGAGTAGCGCTGGGAGTAGGCGGCGACCTGGTTGTAGAAGATGGAGGACGGGTCGTCAAACGAGTTTTGGCTGCACCAGATGAGGGCGCCGAGCCAGAGCAGCCAGAAGGCGGCGTTGGCCCTGGCGACGATGCCCATGGCGCGCGGCAGCCGGTACCTACAGCAAAGGCGAGACGAAGAGTCGAGGCGGGATGCCGCTCATAGCGAGGATGAGGGGGGGAGGAAAGCGTTGACAAGGGAGAAGGGGAAAAAAAAAAAGTTGTACGGGCGAGAAATGAAGCTTGCTACCAAAAGGGCTGGGCGCTGGGCGGCACGGGCGGGTACCGCCGCGTGCAGTAGTTATTGTAAATTGGAAATTAGAGGCAAACAAGCAACTTGCGCAGTTGTATTGAGCAATGTCAAAGGGCTCAAGTCAACCGCGTCTTTTGGGTAGCCTGACACCTGGAGCAAGTGACTTTTAATTCAGATCAGGTAATCCGTAGTTATTACGGAGTATGCAACGGCGCTTTGCAGCAGCGCACGCAATTGGTGGTGTGATGGGTTGCCTACGCCGCTCCCAGCCAATCTGCGACTGGCCTCGATCTGTGTCACTCTTGCTTAGCTAAACTTGTCATCTTTCCCGGTTCACAGTAACCTGGTAGCCTCGAATGCTTTTTGTCCATGGGCATCTGAACCTTTTCTCATGTTTTCATCCCTAACTCTCGTCATCAAGGCCTCGGCGGACCAGCTAGCCATCTTCCGTGTCCGCACCACCCGTTGATATCACAACAACCCTGTCAACCTGCCCAAAGTGCCACAAACAAGTCCCCCGCTGTTCTCTCTCCTGCATTTGCTTCAACGGTGCGCGTACCGGTGTTAGAACAAGTCACGTACTTGGCCTCCCAGTCGTCATCATAAAATCTACTCATACCTTGAGAACAAGAACATTCCTCTCAATCATGACATACGACTTGCACCTGAATACTCTGGATACTGCCCAATTAGTGCTCCCGAAAGTCCTCAACACACAGGCTCCTCGCCCGACTCCCCCGAGCATTCGCATCTGCATCGCCTGATAGCAGTCCCCATTCTGATCTAATGACCCATAGTTGTCCGTCCGCCACGTTCCGCCACTCGGCGACCAATATACCAATCCTGGAAACGCCGACATCAGCCACACGGATGAGTCTGATAACAGAGCGACCAGCGTCCCCTGTGCCGTAAGCTACTTTGCTTGTCTCTTCTACTGAGCCCAGGACTGTCTAGTATGCTAGCTACCAGAGAAAATCCCTCATTCACGAGCGCCTCATCCTCCCAGCTGCTCGAAAGGGATCGTCGGCGTCGCGCTAGTCTAAACGTCGGGCGGCAATGCGATCTGGACCACGATGATATCCACTTACCAACCAACCCGGCGCCCATTCAAAATTGTCACACCTTGAAAACAAGATTGTATTGTCGCAGCAACCAATTCTAGCTACCATGAGAACCGTCAAAATGTCAACAATTCAGAGTCTACTTCAGCTCTAGACGTAAGGCGACCCTCGGCACTTCTCTGCGGTATGAGGCCAACTTGCCAGGCGCATAGACTATGAGTTCAAGTGTAACAAGTCTCGCTTGTGGCATGGCCAATTCTTCTTACATTACAAAGCGATCGAGTCAAAATAGTACTCGGATGTTGCGCTGCGGCTTGCTCCTCGGGAAGCTTGTCGCCCGGTCACAAAGTGACGCCACTGCCTTTCTCTTCTACACCAAGAATAACAATCGCCGACTCTCATGTATCATCTCCAAGTTGAATATACTTCTCAAACAGCTTGATGCCCGAGGTTGATTTGGAGCGTCGTCAGCGTCTCGAAACGCCTCGTTTGTGGCCTACAACTTTGGAGGTGACGCATATGCATCTCAATGCACGGTGATGATGCTCTCTTGGTCACGAGATTCGCTGCAATTACATCCGACTTAAATTGGGGCAGGCATTTGCAAACCAAGCTGCGTGTTACACCGACGATGTGATGGACAAGCGTTCGAGACCGCGCTCGCAGCCGTTTTGTGGCGGCTGTTCTCCTACGTTGATTCCTCTGAGCACTATGGCCTTTTCTCGACTCCTTGAAGAACAGAATCGCCTTCAAGACTCAGATATACTTCCAGGAATCGCCCTCGTAATCGAGGAATTCGGACTCATATAGTACGCTCCTGCGAACTGATGATAGCGCAGGCAGACAGCAACCAGTCTCTGTGGCCGAGTTTTCTACTGGTTTGATCAAGAGGCTTTTCGGCGAAAAAAACACCTTCTCATTGTAGTTAGTAATAAAGATGTACTCGGAAAAGCCTCTTTGTGACAGGGTCTCCGATATCTCTATTTTGGCGCCTTCATTGGTCCCGTGCTGGCGAAGGCGTCGGATGTTGCATGTCCGCCTGCATGATCCAAACTGCCTGTAGTAAACGTGGCCCAATTACGCAACCTCTTTTCGGTAGAGGACGCCTTTCGCACTTGAAATGATTTGAAAAAGACTGTGTTCGAAGAATTGCTGTCATGACCAGCAACAAGCATATAAGATGGCCGCTCTCGCCTCGTCAAAAGTCAACCTGCAGTCACGCAGCAAACCCAACCAGCCTCTTTAGCCCACACGTTCTCAACTCAAACCTTGAAACCTCACAATGGTATCCGTCACCAAGACCGTCACCGCCGCTCTGGCCCTAGCCTCCTCCAGCCTCGCGGGGTCCTTTACCTACTTCTACCCTGGCCTCGGCGCCTGTGGCAAGCACAACGGCAACAACGACTACATCGTCGCCGTCAGCGCCAAGATCTTTGATCGCCAGCGCCCCTGCAATAGGCGCATTCGTGCCTACTACAAAGGCCGCTCCGTCGACGTCACCGTCGTTGACCGCTGCGCCGGGTGCGCCGAAAACGACCTCGACTTTTCTCCCGCGGCCTTCAAGGCCCTGGTCGGTGACCTCGGTCCCGGCCGCGTCTGGGGTAATTGGAACTGGATCTAAATAGAGCATTTCGTCTCTTGGAGTAGATTAATGACTGGATCGCCTGTTCCTGAAGCTTTCCTGGTATCCATGCAAGCCGGGGTCAGAAACCTGTCTTGATGCTGTGTATAGGTCCCAATGTCATTTCTAGGGAGGATAGCAGAGTAAATACAAATCACATATACCCTCCAATAGCTGTCACCAACAATGAATTGTATCATTTTCGATGATTACGTAGTGGAAGAGTTGTGTAGCAAGTATAGTAAACTCGGACATGCGTTGGTTTGCACTGGGCAATCCAAGTCTCAGGACTAGCCAAACAAGCCTCCGTTTTGCTTCATATTTTCTCACATTTTGTACATTACATCTTCTCGGGATTAAACTAACTAGGACATGTTTCGTTTTTTGCTTTTTTACACATCACTCTCGATTACACAGAATAGTTTATAGACGTGGGCTAGACAAGAACACAGCGTCGGATAACACAACTTGAGAGGTGACGCTTAGCAACAATAACACGGAGCGCATCAACCCACACACATGCCTGCGCCATATTCTTCTTAGATGCCAGAAATTATCGAGTATGCCTCTTTCACATGTATAGGCGCGCGGCCTGAGAGCAGACACGTGTCAGAGAGAATGGCCGTTTCCATAGCAGAAGCGTCTCTTACATAGCGCTAACTGTCAAGGGCGTTATTATATATCTGGCCAAAAGCCCAATGAAGACAAAGTAAAATGCTCAAATAGCAATGTTCCTATGATGATTGTCTACCTAACTGACAAATGATGAATCTCCTCGGTACTGATACAGCCGATAGGGGAAAAAAAAAAAAGCTCTTGACGCTAATAATGCTCTGGAGTGCTAAATGCTCGAATAATGAAAATACTGAATAGAAAAAAATATGCTTCTGAAAGCGCTGTATGTATAATTTTGTATTATATGCATGAATGTGTTGTGTTTCACGCCTTGTTGCGCGAGAAACCCGGCAGCCACTTGCGCCGCGCGCCCGTCGTCGACTGCGAGTGCGGAATACTAATCTGCGACATGGCGTCGGCGGCTTGAACCGACTGCGCGTCTTGCGCAGGGGCGGCCGCGGCACCATCGTACGAGACGGGCTTTGTGGAGCTGCTGCTGCGACGGGCAGCGTGCCGCGGATTGTTGAGCATAATAGGCGGCGGCGTGGCGCCGGTGCGGTCGCAGTCATGCGCGGCGGCGGCGCTGCGCGAGGCCCACGACGTTGGCGGCGCCGTAGTCTCCGTTTCCTCGGCGCCGTGGTTGGGCTCTGGCTTGGCGGGCGACGGGGCAGCTGGAGGCCCGGCATTGCTGCCCGGGAGAGAGCGGCGGAAGAGGCCCTTGAGGCCGGCGCGAGGCCCCTGCTGCCACGAGATTGGCGGGTGCGGGGGGTTGGTGGTGCTGGTGCTATTGGTTCTCTTATGGTCGCCCTGGATAGGCGTGCGAGTGCTGGACCGGAGGTCGGCGGCGTCGCTATTGCTGCGATCCCGGGCTACACTGGCATCAACGGAAGGTGGCTGCCACGTGCCCTCAGCGGCGAGAGGCTTCTCGGTGGTGGGCTTAGCTGAGACAGAGCGCCCATGGCTGTACAAGCTGGACCGTCTGGCGGGCGGTGGCGGCGGCGGTAGGTTAGGCGACAGCAAAGCCTCCCGCAAAGACAAAAGGTCGTGCATGTACTCCGTGTCGGGCATGGCGCCGAGACGCTGCTTTGGGTCGAACAGAGAGCTGGCAGCCCAGCCGCCGTTGGACATGGCCGTCGGGAAGCCAAATAGATCCGGCGAAATGCGGCCCGTTGTTCTGGGAGGCTTGGCGCTCTCACGCATCCAAATGTCAAGGCTAGACTGCAACGATTTGGTGTCAGAGTCGTCGCTGTCCCAAGAGTGGTTTCGTTTGTGAGAAACTGTCGTGTCGCCAGCTGAGCGAGGACGGGGAATATTCTTGGCACCGTACGGGTCGTAGGTGGGCAGCGTGTCAGCACCAGGCCGCGAACCGCTCATGTTGCGCGGACATTCCTTTTGAACCTCCTTTTGTACCAGGGACACACCACCGCTTTGTTCTGCCCCCTGAGACTCCCGCGTTTGTCTTGACTCGTTTGATGGAATTCTCTGTTTTTCATCTGACTTTTGGCGGCGCACGGAGAGGGTGTCGTTGGAGTTTTGGTACCTTTGCAGTGTCGACGACGAGATAGTATCTGGCGTCGGTGGCAATGCTTGGTCATGTAATCTGACACCGCCAGCGTCCGTCATTACCTTCCTCAACGCAGCTCTCTTTTCATCCTTGTTGCAGCGGCGGGCAGGCGAGCCTTGTATGTTGTTGCGTAGTTGGCTGCGGGAAGCCTCGTTACGCGATGCGTAGGGAGAGGCCGCATCTGGTCCGCCAGCACGAGATCCAGAGTCTATTCTCTCCAGCCGCTGCAGTGGTGAGTCGTGGGTCAGTACGTGACTGATCGGTTGCACTGTAGCGGGTCTGTGCTGTTGTTGGTATTTGGAGGACTGCGCATGGCTGCTGTTATCTTGGAGCGTGAAATTAGGCGAAAACGAGTCCTGGGGCACTACTGGAGAGCTCCCGTCAAAGCCGCTGAGTGCGATGGGATCGTCGTAATCAATCACAGCTGTATCGCCGCCCTTTTGCCCATACACACTGACAAAGGAACTTTCACTGAGAACACTCAGTGTAGGGCTGGCTAAGCCGTTCATCATTGCATTATCCGCTTCTGAATAGCCACCTGATACACACCGCAGACTCATGACGCTAGCACGGTTGCCAACGTAGACGTCTCTCAGGTTTTCGGTAGTTGCATTGCGATCAGAGAGGAAGCTGGGCATTCGATTGACGGTAGGTGTCTTGGAGCGGTCCTGGGCTTGTGCCAGGTCGGCCGTAGACGAGTTGGCTATTGAGTCGTGGTAATCTTGAAAGCCGTCGGTTGAGGCGTAGAATCCTTGGCTCTCGACGTGCTGAACCATGGTGCGCTCGTTAAGCAGCTGGTCAACCTTGGCCTCGAGCTCAACAATCATAGAGACGGCCTCCTCAATGGCCTTGTCGCGCTTGTCCAAGTCGGCCAGCAACTTGTCCGACAGCTTTTGGGCATCATGCTTCTCAGCTTCGAGCGCGTCCAGACGCTCCTCCAACTTGGACTGTCTTTCACGTCGATGATATAGCTCGAGCTTCAGGTCAAAGTTTTGCTTGTGAAGCGACGAGACAACCTGCTCAATCTCCTTTACACCGAGGCCCTTTTTCTTGGGCGGCTCCACGCCGGCGCTCGACTGGGGGCGTTGGGGCTCATAATCGGTGGATCGAAAGGCCCTTTCGTTGGGGACGCGGCCGAGGTCGACAGACCCGCTCAGGTCAAGGTTGTGACGTGAAGAGGTGGAGGAGCCGAGCTTCTCGCTTTCGGCCCTACGTTCTTTTTGGAGCTTCTCTTGCAGAAAAGTCGACATGGTGGGGGGTCGGGCAAGCTCGCCGCTGGCCTCGCGGGACAGTTGGGGTGTGGCCCGGTAGCTCGATCGCGGCGAAGCTGGCGTGGCGGTAGAGTGAAATCGCTGGGGGTGAGCAAAGGACTGCGCAGGCGAAGCGGGCTGCATATGCGAAGTGTTGGAGCTGCTCACGCTGCGCGTGTTGCTGCCGATTGTAGAGGCGCGCGAGGGAGCACGCGGAAACGGGGGCCGTGGGCGTTGACTAGACTGGGACGCGGAGAGGTCCATTGTGGAAGAATGTATCTGTTTTGGGCACAAATAGAAGCAAAGGTGTTGGGCGCAGGGCAGCTGCACGGCAGCGCAGTGGATCGATAGGAGGAGAGAGCGACAAAGACTGGGTAGAGTATGGAATGCAGCTATGTCCGTCGAGCAGGATGCAGATGGGTCAGACAGGGCTTGCAGCAGAGGAGCAGGGGCACATGTCGGAGGCGACAAGAGGCTATCTTGATGGAATGGGATGCGAGTGCGGATCTCTGCGCCAGCGCGGAGAAGAACCCATTCGGCAAAGAGGAATTGGCGATGTTGTTTTTTGTTGTTTTGGAGGTGGATGTTGGTAGGTAGGGGGCCAGCAAGGGGGAGAAAGCTGGGCACGCGATTGTCGATAGTGAGCGGGGCTCTTGTTCGAAGCGAAGACAATTATAGACTGATGATTGCGAGCGGATACGAGGAGATTGGAGATTGGCGAGAAGAGAATTGATACGGTACTGTCGGACAGTGGCCAGAAAGTTGGAAGACGGGGCCCGGCGGAGCGTTGAATGAGGTAGGAATGGCAGCGTGGTAGGGAGGTGTAGTAGAGCGAGGAAGCTAGTCGACTTTCCCTCGATTGGTGGTTTTGTAGTGGGACAAACAAGTAGAAAGTAATGATAACGAGAAGAGAAATGTAGAAAAGAGGACGAGGTTTTGGTGGGTGGTGTGATTTGTTTCGCAAGGGGATGAAGCCTATTTTGGTGTTTTGGTGTTTTGGTGTTGTACCTGTGGTTATCAATGGCCAGTTGACGGGCGGTTGGCGGTTGGCGGGCTGTTTACGGAGGGGCTGTGGGTGTGTGGCTGTAAGGGGACCAGGGACAGGGAGCCAAGAACAAGTTCAGGAACAAGGTTTTGCCTGACTTGTATTGTTCCAACGAAGAAAGATGAACCAGAAAAAAAAAAAAAAAAACTTGAATAAAAAGCAGGACAGGCAAGACAATTACAAGACAATTATGCAAGGAAAAATTGTGTGTGTGTGTGGTGGTGTGCGCATGACAAAGGCAGGGGTCTTGAAAAGGCAAGTAAGAAACAAAAATGGATGGCTGGGAGACTTTTGGTGAACAATGTGGACGAATTGGATGTTGCGCTAGGACAGAACAAGACTGAGTTTCCAGGCGACTTGGCCTACCTAGCTGCAGGTTGGTTGAAAGATGGGCTGCTGGGAGCGCGGCTCGGAACATGTCGTGGGGGGGGGG